>JAKCPI010026777.1:0-10023 GCA_023213315.1 Euborellia annulipes | reverse complement strand
TGGCCGCAATATCCCGAGACCGCTCACCATTTAAAGGAAACTAAACATAGGGTCGACACAAAAAAAATCTGGTGTGGCAAGCACAGAACACAACTGTCAATTACCGAAAATTGTCTGCTGTGCGACCAGTCATACCAGATTTTTTTTATTTATTATCAAGAACACAAAGTGTGAAATTAATCGAAAATCCATCTCTAATTAAATTATTCAAGTCAACTTTCACATACATCATCATCATCTCTCTGAAAAAAGACGATAAATCGTGTTGTAACCCCTCTGTCCATAATATAATAAATATTAGCCCCTATGAGAACAATACCTCCTCCTTCCCCCCACTCTCTATTTTATTATTATTCAAGTATGATTAAATAAATAACACATTATTCGTTTAAATAATTAATAATTTTCACATATTGCGTGTATTTATTTATTTTTTTTTTTTTTTTTTTTTTCATAATCGCTGGTTATTTAGGATTATTGTAAATGAAAGAGAAATGGTGCATTAAAAGAGAGAGAAAGAGAATGGATAAAGTGGAAAACAGGAGGAGAGAAAGCCTCTCTGTCTGTCTGCTGTTCCAATAAAATTAAAAAAAATCTGGTTGTGAGTGGCGCACAGCACACAATTTTCTCTTACCTTCGGTAATCGAAAGTTGTGTTCTGTGTTTATCACACCAGATTTTTGTGTCGACACGTATTTAGTTTCCGACACTATGGTACATTTGATTTTCAAGATGGGAAAAGTTATATGCGAAAATATTTATATTTTGTTACCATGGCAACCATTTCTCCTATCTTCTCTATGGAGTACAAGAGTAAAGTGGTCTTCAGAAGATTTCAATGGCAAAATGAGAATATACATTTTAAAGAGCATCTAAAAAAATAATTGATTTATGAATTTAAAAAAAAATCGTTGTAGCGAATTTTGAAAAAATCGAAAAAAACTGAAAAAGTACATCAGTAAAGTACTAGTACTCTTTGGTCGATTTTGTCCAAAAGCTTCGTGTCACCTCCCATGGGCGTGCCTAACTTAAATATAAAATTTCAACCCTCCTAGCTCTTTTAGTTCTTGAGATATTTTGTTCAGAGACAGGCCATGTCGCGAAAAACCATTTTTTTTGGACTCAGGGGACCTCAAAACGTGTATATCCATCAAAATCTCGACATCGAATTTTTGACATGAATCCAATACTTTCTCTCTCTATATATTAACATATATAGAAGTAAGAGAAAGTAAAAATTGACAAATTAAATCTCATAATTAATTTAATAATTAATGAAATATATTACATTTTATTTAATATAATTTAATTTTTATATTTTATAAATTAATAAATTAAAATACAGTAATTAAATTATGAGATTTAATTAGGTAAGAAATTTACTCTGAGTAGTGGGACTATCTACAAAAATGTTTGTATTTTTTTTTTTTTTTTTTTTTTATTTGAGGGGAAAAGCCTAAATTATGGCATAAAAACCCTCAATAGCCTACAAAAAAAAAACATTCCCCGATTGGTTACCCCTGGTGCATCGTGCACGGGGGCACGCACCAACCCCAAGTACCGGCATCTAGCTCGAGAGCCATCAACCCGGTTCCAATTTTGGGAGTGAGAGAGCCCTTCACCTACCCTACTCCCCAAAAATCAGTCCCTGACGAGACTGGTCTCTCAGACCTTCTTCCCCCTCCCCTTTATCTTAATCATCTCAAATGTTTGTATTATAAATTTCATATTTTATATGATTAATTATAAGATAATAATTGTGAGATTTCTTCTTAACTTGTCCATTATGGTATAATGCTTAGACTCTGACAAGGGGAGGGCACGACCTTGGGATTTCATTTTAGGATGAAACTTCGGGTGATGATTGTAGACCGTTTGGGGGTTCACCCCTTGAAATAGTAACGCGCAACGCTCAATAGTTTCGGAGAAAATGGCGTTTAAAAAATTCAAAGTCCGCTTATATACTAGTTAGGCTTTTTATATGACAATGGCGACAATAGTCTAGCAGGTAGCGTGTCTACCCACCAAACTGGCGCTTGGGGTTCGAATCTCGCCTCGCCTTATTTTTTTTTTTAATTAAATTATTTATTTTATTGTTTTTACAATTAAATAAATTTATTATTTAATATTATAGATTATTTATTAATAGAGAAATTTTTGTAAACGTAAATGATGTTTGTTTGTTTTCCAACTGATCTTTTAAAAAAATAATTCATTGTTCTTGTAAAAATTATTCCGCTTTCATTAATTGTGCTAGATGCCGAAAAAATTTTTGTTTTAAATGTTTTTATGATGATTATCATTCAGGCTCATATTTGTAATAAAAAAAGTATAATGTATAAATGCTTATAATGTAAAATCAAGAAATAAGATTGAAACTTTTTACTTATAAATAGCTTAAATTATAGTATTTTGAATAATAGTTTATTAAATAATAGTGTATTTAATTCCGGTAGTTATTTAAAATATTACTATTGAATATACCGTAATTAAATTATGATTTAAAATTTAGTCTTTTTGTAGAAAAATAACACTATAGTTATTTATTAATAAATAATCTTTAATATTAGATAAATACATTTATTTAATTGTAAAAAAACAATAAAATAATAATTTAATTAAAAAAAAAATAAGATCCCGAGGCGAGATTTTCTCCCGGAACCCGGGTGCCCATTTGTAGGTAGGTAAACGGCACGCTACCTGCGGACTATTGTCGCCATTGTGATAAAAAAGCCTAACTAGTATAAAAAGCGGACTTCTGAATTTTTTTAAACGCCATTTTCTCTCGAAAACTAATTGAGTGTGGACAAAGAATTACTGAATTTTTCAGGGTAAACTTCCTAACGGTCTACAATCATCACCCGAAGTTCTCATTCCTAAAGGAAATCTCAAAGAGTCGTGCCCTCTCCTAGTGAAAACTAGCATGACGCATTTTTATGGGATTTGTCTATTGGAAATCGTTGAGTTTTAAGGAGGGAAATCGGATTGTATAAAGACAGACAGGCGGACACCCGCGCCATTATATACAGTATATCGATCTTCTGAATTAGCAAAGTGGGGCGAAGCCTGCTGGCTTTAAGGACACAACAATTTGGGGAAGGGGATCGAGGTCCACAATATTAAAACCCTCAGCGGATTATCCGTCTAGTCCCTATCCAAAAATTTCAGAAAACTCATATTTTCAGATTTTGGAGAATACATGTCTTTCGGACTCTCCGGATCGGATGTGACCAGTCAGATGATAGGTGGCGATGTAGCGGTTGCATACGTAGATCAACACACACTTCGAGGTTATGCCGACGACTACTATCTAGATGACAAATCACAATGTTCCGGATTACGTGGCAGTTGTCCGGATGAACGATTCCTTCCTTAATAGCAATTCCATTACACCGCTTAATGCAGCTATGGTTAATGGATATTCTATTGTGACGTATCAAAGGCCGTTGGTAGCCTCCGATAAATTGGATAGATCTATCCTCTTAAATACTAGTCAGCCTATAATCTGGGCTATTGGACCTCTCAACGATCGCGGTGAAGTTTCTAAGCATACACTTGCCAATAAAAGTAAGTACCTCTTTCTTGCTAAGAATCTTGGGCCTATCTAGGTAATTTTTGCCCTTTATTTTATAAACACCCTGTACATCTTGAATATCTAAGAATTATTAAACATACGGTCAAAATTCAAGAGATTATTCCCTGAACTATTCAAAGAATATTTTGCCCTTTGGAAACCTGCAGAAGAATCAGGACACAAAACTTTGGATAATAACATTTTATTACCAAAAATTATCTTAAGCTACAAGAACTGTAGAAAATGATTAAGATTAAGAATCCAATCTTCTCAAATCTTGCAAAATCCCCTACGGTATGTTTTCTTATTCAGTTACACCCAGAAATTACCCGATTTTGCATTTTCCACTGAAGTAGATTCAACTAATGACTTTAGGTTAGATGGCTCCATAGGTAATAATGGGAGATTAAGTTGACATCAAGCAGACCAGGTCCATCTCGTCCAATCCAGCAATCTGTTACTGTTAAAAACTTAAGGCACTACCTTTTAGGCTTTTTGTACATTAATCATTTTACTATAAAAATATCACAAATCCAAAATTAACTAGTTTAAATCGATAACGAATTTGTCGAAAATTGTGTTCGCCCTACAAAACTCATCAAAGGTCAAAATGTCTTTAGAGTAGTATAGGGAATAATAACCCCTTGGACCTTTTGTTCTTTGTTTAATAAACACTGAACATCTTGAATAACAATATTCAGCAAGAATTCTAGAACCTAAGAATCGATTTCTGAAGAATAAATTTTGTAATTTTATAGGCTACATACAATATATTCAGAAATAGGAATAGAAAAATTTCTCCACCCATTCTTTAACCATATAGACCTCAAATATTCAGTTACATCAATTAATTATTGCCAGTACAACTTTTTGATTGTAGTTGTTAAGTATCTATATGACGTATTTAGGGAAGAAGTTCTAAAAAGAAAAATCTATTTAGTATGTAATCATGATTAGTAGTAAAAACAAGTTCTTCCTGACAAGAGAAAGATTTCAGTTCTTTCGGTACAGAAACGCAATGCCAACGATCTGGTCTGGTACAAAGGGTAGCACACTGATATACTGGAGATCTTGGGTTCGATTCCCAGAAGGAAAAGGACCAACTAACAAAAAAATTGTTACACAAATTCTTCCATCCTAATTATATAGATTGAGTTGGATCAGCAGAATTATGACCTCCTCAACAGAAATATTTCCTTCAGATAGCCAAATCAAATAAAATGTTCTTCTCTGATAAATACATCCATATTTGTTTAGGAGTTTCTTTAAATAATTGTATTCCTTTCTAGATACAATCTTGTTTGACTTTAGTCGAACACCGAAATGGAATTGTCCACTACCTGATACTGATTCTCAAGTAGGCCTCTCAGAAACTAGTATTAGTAGCCAAGAGAACGGTTCAACATCATCATCATCATACCCAAACGGTGAGTAAAAAGTATTCATTGTATGAACGAACGGGCAATTTTGATATTTAGACTTTGTTTCTACTGTAACATTAATAAAACACTTATTCTTTCGATCTATTTGGAAAATTTATAAGCAATGTTTAAATAGTAAATATAGCAAAATAAGGTGTGTTAAATAAAAAAATAAAAATACTATTTTATTTTTGTGGTGGTGGTTAGCACAATTAATTCTAACCGATTGTCAATTATAAGGGGTTAGAGGAATTTAACCAAATTTTATCTCTATTCCTCAGGTATAATAAGTCAACAGGAAATTTTAAATTCATAAGCGGTGCTTAATTTATAGTTTAAAAAAAACCCACTGGAGAAAACATGGGTTCGACTCCCGCGAATGCCTCATTTTTTCTATTTAACGAATTTGATATTTTCTTCAATAATTTACAGAAAAATTGAAATTCTCATTTCAATATTATTTTTACACCATGGTCAGTGTTGGGCAGGATCGTGATCCTTTTGGATTTAAATCCGAAAATCTGATCCAGGATTTTCAGATCTGGATCGAAATGCTTTTTTCGGGAAGGATCTTAGATCTGGATTGAAATCCTTTTTCGAGAAGGATCTTATATCTGGATTGAAATCTTTTTTTCGGGGAGGATCTTGGATCTGGATCGAAATCATTTTTGCTCTCATCTAGGATCGGATCGCTAATTCTTTTCGAAAGATTAGTAATGCTGGATTTTTGCTCTCCTTTTTAAAGAATTGCCATTCCATTAAAATTTTTTTTGAATTTGAATGTGGGATTGTACAATTATTTATCTAAATTTCTCAATGAATGGAAGTTTTATTTGTCTATGGCCAAGTTAGTGGTGGCTGAATAAAACAATATATAGTATATTATATAGATTTTATAAATAAAAAATTTTATTTGTCTATGGCCAAGTTAGTGGTGGCTGAATAAAACAATATATAGTATATTATATAGATTTTATAAATAAAATCTATATAATATACTATATATTGTTTTATTCAGCCACCACTAACTTGGCCATAGACAAATAAAATTTTTTACTTTTTAATATCTTTTGATTCATCCAAACGCGTAAAAATCAAGTACGGATTGGATTGGAACGCGGATCTGGATTTGCGGATGAGAACAGAGATCCTTTTTTTAAATCGGATCGGATCGACCGAGTTTGTCGGATCGCTAATCCTTGATCGTCCCAACTGCCCGGATCGCAAATCCATTTTATTCCTGACCATGGTACAGGTTTTGTTTTGTGTACAAACTGCTGTGAAAATATTAAATTTCATTTTTTTGAGAAACAGTCCAAGATGTTAGATAAATAGAAGAAATGAATTCGGAAGTTACTTGAATATTTAAAAATAGATGAAGACCAAAATTCACTTTGATGGGGGAAAAATACAGAATTTCCATGTTTTGGATTAGAAGAACTCAAACAATTTCAAGTTCTTGAAATAACTAAAAGAAATTACTACCTTTATATTAATACTCTCTTCAGTCATAGAAATATGTACATGATTTTTTTTTTTTTTAGGAGGTAGCACCAACGACTCATCGGCCACCGGCAACTCCAGCTCCAGCTCCCCGTACTGGAGCCTGGCATATTCCTCCAATCCAGTGCCATGAACCGGAAGATGGCGTTTTTTATGCACAAATGGGCCCAACAGGTGGCAAAAAGGATACCCAGCAATCACTGGCAAGTCTCTCTCTCTCTCTATAATTAACTATCATTAATAACCATAAGAGATAACAAGCTGAGAAGTGTAACATACAAACCGAGCAAAAATTGGTACAAGTGAAAACGAGCAGACAAAAAAAAATAAATTGAGAATTAGTTCATTTCCTTTAAAATTTTTATTTCAACACTCAAGAAATTTATTTAATTAAAATAAATTAATTGTATTTATTTATTTGCAACTAATTTGTAAATTTATTTTCAAAAAATTAAAATTTATTAGATATCATTAATTATAGAATAATAATTATGAGATTTAAATAATTCAAATTTTAATTTTTTTTTTTTTAACGCAACTCTGGAACTACCATGGGGAACATAAACATTTGCACCCTAACAGGTTTGCAAGACGCCTACTAGTTAGGCAGCCCAATCGACTCACCACTACATATGCACTGTCTGTGTGAATTTACCTGAGCTAGGGTTCTGAGGGTCTTTTATGATAGACCATAAACCAACCCTTTTGAACAATCTATATAGCGATATAGCGTAGCCTTTTCATATCAAATGAATTTGATCTCAAATTAATAGAATTTCAATTTTAATTAATCTTATCTTCCTATTTGGAAAAAATTAACTTATTTCACAATTTGAACGAAACTTGTGTCCCAATTTTTAGTAAAATTTTTTCCGATATCTATAGACCTTTATACCAGGTAATAATATCTCGGGGCGTTAAAATATTCTTATTTATATTCTTAAAAAAAAAAACTGTTATTTCGGATTTTTGTAACGAGAGGTCTTACAACATAGAATGTGGCATGTTCAGACAATAGATAAAATTTAAATAAAATAAGAGAAAGTAAAAATTTGCAAATTCTTCTTTCTATCTCGCAATGCAAGAAGCCAGATCGATGAAATTTAATAAATAATTCTTGCCCTAAAATTGGAGATCTGTTTCAAATTTTGTAGTAAATACTTCAACTGGAAGTAGGCCTACTTTACCTAAGATTATAGAAGTATTTTAAAAATGTAATATTTTTAGTAAAGAAAGTGAGAAAGAAATGCACTTCTCTTTTGAGTAGCAAAGTGGCGAAAATATATTTCAATTCTTTGCTATCGATTCTGGCCTATTAATTTGTTGCCCGGCTATTTGAATGTATGGTATATGTTTATAAAACTTTCAAACCCTTCTTACCAAGAATAGAATTAGGCCACTTTCAAAATTAATAACCAGATTAAAATATTTTTAAAAGGCAATTTTTATAATCTTAGGTAAAGTACTAACTACTTCCGGTTGAAGTATTGTAATTACTCCAAAATTTGAAACAGATATACAATTTTAGGGTAAGAATTATTTACTAAATTTCACCGATCTGGCTACTTGCATTGCGAGATAGAGAGAGGAATTCGCAAATTTTTATTTAAAATGTATCTATTTTCCAAAGGGGATGGTTTATGGCTTCTTCATAAAAATACCCTCAGAACCCTAGCTCAGGTAAATTCACACAGACACTGCATATGTAGTGGTGAGTCGATTGGGCTGCCTAACTAGTAGGCGTCTTGCAAACCTGTTAGGGTGCAAATGTTTATGTTCCCCATGGTATATGACGGATTTTCATGGGTTTTTTTTAATGGATAGATAATTTTCAGGACATGTTTTAAGCAGGCTCACATATGGCACGATGCAAGTATAAATGGTGTGACTATTTGAAATAAAATTTATGCTATTTTTTCAAATGTCAAAATGAAATTTATTATAATTATTTTAAGTGATCCGTAGCTCAGAGATAAGACAGACCTTAAAACAATTTTTGAAAAACTATTAACAAGTTAATATGAAAATATATTTAAAACACATACAAGAATGACTATTATATAAATTACAGAGAATTAATTGGTATGTAATGTTTTATCATTATAAATATAATAACAAAAAGAAAAATTGAAAAAGAAAATTTTTTTTTTGTAATTGATTGTATCTATCTGTTATTTTTTTCATATGTAGCCCTGAGGATGGTCCCATATGTGACCGAAACGTCGGCCTTGGTTTATTAATAAATTGAAATATAACTAGCTGCTTGCTCATTCATTCATCAACACTCAGCTATATACCTCCTTGAAATATTATACCTATATTAATTTTACCCAAAAATTAGCCAGTATTGTCTTTTTTAAAATAAAAGTGGTGGTGGCTATAAAAGAGTTTAGCAGCATGACGACGTCTACCCTAGAGCCGGTCATGATTAAGGTTTTTAGGTGTTCAAAATAATTTCTTAGTTAAAAAAAAAAAAAAACTCTATTAAAAATTTAATTATTATTATCATATTAAATTGTTAAATTATTTGAGATAGAAGTCACACATAATTTTTGGAAATAGGCCAAGTGAAGTATAATAATGGTAATGAGAAAGTTGCTCGGTATTAGTCGAGTTGTAGGTTGAAAAAGATAAAAATAAACTTTTTTTTTGTAAAAAATAAATGATTTTTGAATTTTTAACAAAATCCTTGGAGAAAATTTTGAGAAAATCGAAAAAAAAAAAAACTGAAAAAATGCTTCAGCAGCCGATTTTGTTCAAAAGCTTTTCAAGGTGAATATTTACCCAAACTCATTCACAGTTTTGACATCGTTACCTTATATAACTTATCTCTTTCTAATAAATATATTATTGTAGGTGTGGCTGTTGGGTTGTTTATTTATTTATTTATTTATTTATTTATTTAGTTAAGAAACATTCACAAAAAAAAAAAAAACAAAAACAAAAACAGAATATTTCTAATTCTCTCTCAACAGATTTCCTCCAATTATAGAGAGAGAGGGATTACAGTCAGCGCCGGATTGGCCGGTCGGGAGAATCGGGAATTTCCCGAGAGGCCGCTGTCTTTTTGAGGCTGAGAGGCCGCTGACTTTTTGGGGCCTCGAACTTTTAGAAACCGCATTCTTTTAGAGGCCGCTGACTTTTTGGGGCGTTGGACTTTTCGAGGCTGCTTGCTTTAAGAAGCACCTGGCTTTAAGAGGCCGCAGGGTTTTAGAGGCCGCGGTCTTTTAGAGGCCGATGACTTTTTGGGGCGTTGGACTTTTCGAGGCTGCTTGCTTTAAGAAGCACCTGGCTTTAAGAGGCCGCAGGGTTTTAGAGTTCTTAGGCTTTAAGAGGCCGCGGTCTTTTCAGGGCCGCTGACTTTTTGGGGCCTTGGGCTTTTCGAGGCTGCGTGCTTTAAGATGCCAGTAGCTTTAAAAGGCCGCGAGTTTTAGAGGCCGTTTGTTGGCTTTAAGAGGCCGCTGACTTTTTGGGGCCGCAGGCTTTATTTATTATTTATTTTCCACCCTACAGCTAGCTGTCAACC
>JAKCPI010026776.1:0-58775 GCA_023213315.1 Euborellia annulipes | reverse complement strand
GAACACATCTTTCGATTACCGAAGGTAAGAGAGTGCTGTGCGACCAGTCACACCAGATTTTTTCAAAGATATTCATTTAACGAGTCTCGCTAATGACAGAATTTTCTAATATGCAGCAAAAAAAAAAAAAAACTTGAAAATGAAACCATTTCGGCTATGTGCTTGGGAATCGTTGGAAAAAAGCATCCCGGGTGGGTGTGGAACCTCCCCACTACAATTCAAATAAAGGCAGTCAAGAGAGAGTGAGAAAATTGAAAAAAATGAAGCAAGGAGTTTATTTGATAAGGCAGGGCCGACGTTTCGGTCACATCTTCAGGGCCAATAACCCTCCTTTGGTTATTTCATTTGGCCAACTTGTTTTTGAATGATTATTAGCGTAACATCTTTTATTCTTCTAATGCCAAATTAGGCTTCTTAGGCCCTCAAACGTAGCTTAAAAAATTAAATTTTTAGCATACATGGCGGTCGATGCAGGCTTTGATGTTTGGATCTCCAACTCCCGAGGGAATTATTATTCCAGAGAGCACGTCTCTCTCAGCCCTGGCTCAAAGGAATTTTTGGAATTTCTCGTAAGTGAACATTATTACTCTAATGCTAGGTGGCGACATCATGGAAACATTTTGAATCACAGATTTCATCAACTCGGAGTCTACGATCTACCAGCGATTGTGGATTTTATTCTAGAGCAGACCAAGCGACAACAATTGCATTTCGTTGGCCATTCTCAAGGGACAACTGACTTTTTAGTATTCGCCTCTGAGAGACAAGAATATTCAAATAAAATCAAATTGGCAACTCTTTTGGCGCCTGTTGCATTCCTCACCCATTATAGACCACCAGGCCTCTTTATTCTTGCTGATCTTGTTGCCACAAGACATGTGAGTTGATTTCTACCTAAATATGTAGACGAAAATATTGCGAGGGTTCTTATTTAAAATCAAAACAGTCGGTATCTTGTTTATATTCAAGTTAGATAATGAAAATAAACTTTTGAATAGCCAAAGAGCACTAGTATTTTATTGATGTACTTTGGTTCGCTTTTCTCAAAATTTTCTCAAAATTTTGATTAAAATTCATAAATTAATGAATTTTTTGGATGCTTTTGATGTTGTGTTGGTATGCCCGATTGCATGAAAAGTATGACTGATTTAACTCTATTTTGTTTCTAACAATGCATGTTTAATTTAATTAATATTATTAATATTGATTGGTTTGTTCTCTTATTTTAACATAAATAAAACAGCTACTGTAGTTTTTATTACTAATATAATTTTAGACCAGGTCTTTCGAATCTTTATCGAGAGTTGCTCAAGATTTAGAGCTGCAATTTCTATCTTTTGTAGTTTTCTCGGGCAACCAAACGGTTAGTTTATATTTAAGTTTTATTTGAGTAACAAAAAAACAATAATGAACACAAATAGTTAAGAAAGCCAAATGTATTAAATAGGAGAACAAACTAATTAAAAAGGGGGCCCAGGGGGGAGGGGCCCCCCCCCCCCCCCAAGAGCAAAAAAAAAAAATAAAATTATAAAAAATGAAAAAAAAAAATATTATTAAAGAGGAGATATAGGGGGTTAGTAATAGAGGGTTTTTTTACCTTTATAATGAAAGCTTTTTCCCTATATATATATATATATATGAAAAAGCTATGTTTTTATAAGTTGGGCCCCCCGGGGGGGGGGGGGGAGCCCCCCCTCGAGGGAGGAAGAAAAAAAAAATATTTTTAAAAAGAGGAGAAAAACACAATTTGAGGAAGGGATGGGGCGGGGGCCCTGGGAGGCGACGGGGGTTTTCCCCTATAGACAGGCAGCCCCCCCCATATATATATATATATGAAAAATGTCACAATCTGGACAGCCATGATCTGCCCCCCCTCCCTGGACGACCATGATCTGCCCCCCTCTAGATTTGATCCTGGGTACGCCCATGATTAATAAGATTATTAATTATATTAGACATGCATTGTTGAAAACAAATTAGAGTTAAATCAGTCACAATTTTTCGTGCAATCAGGCACACCAACACAACAAAAATGTATAATCTCACTTTTTGATTTTTCTTTGTTTTTAGGGGACCAAATGGATTTTAGGAACGCGAGAAGTTTTTGCTTTAGGCTCACCATCACAACGAATCCTTCATGATGTGTGCAAAAATCCGAAAATTGATTTCATCTGTGTGATTAGCATGTATATCGCATTTGGATACAATCCGAAAGAATTAAATTCGGTAGTTTATTTATTTTGCTAGCCCTAATTTGGATCTTTTTACTTTCTCGTATAGAGAAAGTATTGTAATCGTAAAAAAAATTCGAGTTCGAGATTTTGATGTTTCTCCACGTTTTAGACCTCCCTGAGTCCAAAAATACCATTTTGGGCATTATGTCTGTCTGTGTGTGTGTGTGTGTGTGTGTGTGAACACGATTGCTTAGAAACCAAAGTAGCTAGATCGATGAAATTTGGTATATGCTCCTTACACTAAAATTGTAGATTTCTATCAACTTTTGGAGTAAATACGTCACTTGGAAGTAGTACTTTACTTAAAAAGTTTTTTCAAAAATTTTGAAATTTTCAATTTTTTTGTTATATTATGATAAAATACTCTATTTTAAAAAGTTTTTATTCTTTGACATTTTTACGAAAACTGAATAGTTTTTGAAATAATCACAGAAGAAATAGAAAATTTTGATAAAAAATCAAAAATAGATACACACAACACGGCAAAATTATGATGTTGCAAAATTGAAAAAAAAAAAAACATTTTTGTTTTTTGTTTCCAGACAACATTTGATAAAATATTTGCACATTACCCTGCCGGGTCATCGTCGCTTCAATTTCTGCATTTTATTCAATTAATTCAATCACGTAAGCACAAAACAAAAAATTATTTTTGTTTTCTTATTCCTTAGTTTTAATTTTATTAAAATTTTTTTTTTTAGCCGGACATTTTAGAAAATTTAATTATAAAATTGAAGAGAATCAAAAACTCTATGGATCTAAAGAGCCACCTGAATATAATCTCAACTCAACAATTCCTTTATCAATCTTTCATGGCAAAAATGATGAATTGGCCAACGTTAAGGTGACTTTTTTGTTTTTTCACTCCCCCCCCCACTCTTTAGCTTTTATCAATAAAATGTTTATTTTTTATTTCAGGATGTGCAATTCCTATTAAATAAATTGCCCAAATCATCTTTAATTCATGTGAAAGAAGATCCGAAATTCAATCACGTGGATTTCCTTTATGGCATGCATGCCAAAGAACGAATCTACAGAGAGGCCCTTTCTATTATACAAAATTTCCATTAAGTTTATATTATTTTGTGACATGAAGAACCAAAAAGATCTCACACTCACACACACATACGCACAGTCTTTTCGGCAACTTATGCCATTTAAGACTTTAAACGATACTCGTATTTATAATATATATTTATTTGGGGTCCAGGCATTCTTATTTAAGCCATTTAGTATCCAAGTGGCTTAAATAAAATCATCGGACTGCCTGGTCGAACCCGCGACGTTTGGTATACGAGGTTAGCACGCTAACCTCTACACCAAACCCCGAGGGCCCTGTAACGAATTAATGCAATGCAGCCCTCGAGGCTTGGTGTAGGGGTTAGCGTGCTAACCTCGTATACCAAACGTCGCGGGTTCGCACCCAGGCAGTCCGATGATTTTATTTAAGCCATTTGAATATCAGATAAATAGAAATGCCTGAATCCCCAATAGATATATTAATTACAACAGCCTGAGTTGCCGAAAAGACTCTGTGAATGTGGGGATAAATGTGCTATTAATTTTACTCACTATTTAATGAGAAGAGATGAAATGCAGGGGTCGTCTTGATGCACACACAATCACAAACACTAACAAAATGTTAACACCTCACTGTCTCAAAAACAACTAATAGAGGAGATGTCGACTGGACCAGACTGAAATCCCGCTTGATGAGTGACGTAACAATTTTCTCGGCTTCTGATTGGTCAAAGCTTAACCCGCCAATATTATTCATTAATAATTCTTTTTTATTATAATTAAAATATATAAAAAAAAATTAAATTTTCAATTCAAGAATAAATAATTAATTTTTTTGATGGAATAGAAAAAAAAACTTTTTATTTGATCCCTGGCAAGCGCACAAGAGCCCATGACAAGGGCAAAGAGAATAAAGAGCCGTACGGTGGCGCCATCTTGGCGGTGACTCGGTAAACTAACTGCATTTTGGATTATTTCTCTTGACGACATCTCGTTAATTATTTCAATAGCCTGTTTCTAAGCAATCGAGACCGATTTGGAGAATGACGTCATCCATTGTTTCTCAGAAGCATTAAAGAAAATAAAAATATTTTTAGAATCCACAAATTAATAAAGCATTAAAATAATTTTTTTTATAAGTTTAGTTTCCGCTGATATATTAGAATTCAATAAAATTTCTCCCCTATCTTTCCTATGAAGTACAAGAGTAAAGTGGTCTTCAGAAGATTTCAAGGGTTAAATTAGAATATACATTTGAAAGAGCTCTAAAAAAAATTGATATTTAAATTTTAAGAGAAAGTAAAAATTAATATGTCAAAATAAATTTGGAAAATCGATTTTTAATCATTTTCAGAACCAGTGGCGGATCCAGAGGTGTTTCTCTGGGGGGGTAATCTGGAATGACTGGTCGCACAGCACATATTTTTTTTCTTAATTTCGGTAATTTAAAGGCGCATTCTGTACCAAGGGCGGATACAAGGGGGGTGGTAAGGGGTAATTACCCCCCTGAGATTTGAAAAAAATACTTTTTTTCGAAAATAAAATGTATTTTTAATGTAAAACTTTAAAAATTAATACTTAAAAATTTTATTTATATTTATATTCTGGCAAACAAGTACAGAATGAGCCTTTAAATTACCGAAATTAAGAAAAAATAGTGTACTGTGCGGCCCACGGGGCGTGGTGTAGAGGTTAGCGTGCTAACCTCATATACCAAACGTCGCGGGTTCGGAACCCAGGCAGTCCGATGATTTTATTTAATGTCATCTGGATACCAGATGGCTTAAATAAAAATGCCTGAACCTAATATATATATAAATTCATAAATAACGGTTATCGTAAATGTCTTATATGGCCTGAGCTGCCGAAAAGACAGTGTGAATGTGTGTGTGAGTGTGAGTGTGAATGAGAAAAAAGTGTTGAATGTTTTTTATAATAAAAAAAAAAAAAAGAGTGTGCTGTGCGACCAGTCATTCCAGATTACTCCCCCCCCCCGAGAAACACCCTCTGGATCCGCCACTGTTCTGTACTTGTTTGTCAGAATATAAATATAAATCAAATTTTTAAGTATTAATTTTTAAAATTTTACATTAAAAATACATTTTTTTCGAAAAAAGTATTTTTTTTTTATCTCAGGAGGGGGGTAATTACCCCCTTTACCTCCCCTTGTATCCGCCCTTGTTCAGAACGTTTTGAGACTAAAATTTCTTTGTTTTTGCTTGAATATTTTATATACTAAGTTATTCAATCAATATCAAGGCCTAACTGTGTTTATTTAATTAAAAAACTATAAATTAGAAAATGAAAGAGGCAGTTAAAATTTGAAGAGGTAAAAGGCAATAAATAAACCCCCATTTTATGTGGGCGTAGTTAAATAAAAAAATGTCTATAGCTTTATAATTGATTGAAAAGACCAGTTTTGCATTTTTCCACAAATCCAACGACAAATAAGAGAGTAGAGCGAGTTTTTGAAGAGCGAATGTGCGCGAGAAGAAAAGCCTAGACGAGAGTGAAGCGAGGCTCCCTGGCTGCACTCTGGGCTCTGGGCGCAGATCGAATTAGAAAAAACAAATCGATGCTCTCCCAGCATTTGAAAATATTGCCAAATTGATTGATTTCATCTTTTTATGCTTTTATTAAATTGTATTCGAAACTTTTTTTTTTTTTTTTTTTTTTTTTAGAAAAAACATTCACACTTTTTTCTCATTCACACTCACACTCACACACACATTCACACAGTCTTTTCGGCAACGTAGGCCATTTAAGACTTTTGACGATAACCGTTATGAATATATATTATTATTTGGGGTCCAGGCATTTCTATTTAAGCCATCTGGTATCCAAATGCCTTAAATAAAATTATCGGACTACCTGGGGTCCGAACCCGCGACGTTCGGTATAGAAGGTAGGCACGCTACCGACTACTCCAAGCCCCGTGGGCTTTCGAAACTTTTATTTTTTTTTTTTTTTTTTTTTTTTTTTTGGAATGGGTGCATAAGGTCCGAAGACCTATAATGACCAATAGTCACATGCAGCCAGGAAGAAAATAAAAACAAAAGGAGAAGCATAAAGGGGAAACTCAACTGCGGGAACTGAGAAGATGCCTGTTGAGGTTAGACTTGAAAGTCTGAAGATTGTAGGTTTTGGGGAAGATAGACGCAGGGAGCTTGTTCCAATCACGGGAGGTCATGGGGACAAAGGAAGAATGAAATTGATTTGTTCTGTTAGTCGTGATCTGAACAGCATAGGGATGCTGGGAAGATGCCTCTCTTGTGTTCCGTGAATATGTTGCATTGGGTGGGATAATTGATTTTAATTCGGCAGAGCATTGACCATGGTAATACCTGTAGAAGAGAGATAGTGAAGATACTCTTCTTCTATTATCTAGTGACTGTAGGGATGCAGTAAGGGTAGAATCACCTATCAGTCTAATTGCACGCCTCTGTATGGCTTCCAAGGAGGAGAGAGCGTCTTTCGACGCCCCTCGCCAAAGGTGGGAACAATATTCAAGACACTATTTAACTATAAGAATAAAAGAATGCATAAAGAATTCAATCCTTTGAGCATAGAGATGCTTATTTCTCATAAATATATTAAATAATAAAATCCATCCCTTTAGACCTTTAGTTCAATGCCAAATAAATATCTCACGGCCCCCTGTTTTTTTTTTTTTACATTCTCTTGCCTATGTGTGTTCAATTTTAAGCATGAAGGAATTGAGCTAGGAGGGTGAAATTTTATATTTAAGTTAGACACCCCCATGAGGTGTGGAAATAAGGTTTTAATCAAAATCAGCCAAAGAGTACTAGTACTTTACTGATGTACTTTTTCAGTTTTTTTCGATTTTCTCAAAATTCGCTCTAACGATTTTTTTTTTAAATTCATAAATCAATTATTTTTTGGATGCTCTTTAAAATGTATATTCTCATTTTGCCGATTGAAATCTTCTGAAGACCACTTTACTCTTGTTCTTCCAGGAAAGGGAGAAATGGTTGCCATGGTAACAAAATGTAAATCTTTTCCCGGGCTTTTTAGATTAAAATCTATATAATTCATTATTTTAGATGCCCTTTTAAAAAGTCCATCAGTAATATTTTGTGAAAATTGTTTGAAGTACTCAAATCATTTCATCTAAATTAAATTTTACACTTTGATATTTAACTACCCTACAGGAATACAAGATGGAAACAAGGGGGGGGAGGAGGGGGGGGGGAGAGGGAGTGATCCCCCCCCCCCTTGAGAAAAAAAAACTTTTTTTTCAAAAAAAAAATTTTTTTTTGTAAAATATTTTTTTATTAATTCAGAAAAAATTTATGTTGTTTTTTTATATTGGGAAAAAATACGAGAGTACGCTCTCCCCCCCCCCCCCCGAGAAACACCTCTGGATCCGCCCTTGGATGGAAATATCGCTTGTGTTCAAATAAATATAACGACCATGTGATGATGAAGAATTGAAAGATTTTACATCCAACTAAATATATAACTATCATTTATTTGGCAATATTCTCTAACTGCTTAATTAATTTTTTTTCTCGTTCAATTTTTATAAATCTTCAAATAAAAAAAAAATTAACTTAAAAGCTATTAAATTATTATTTTTAAAGAGAGAAATAATATTTCTTAGAAACGAGGGGGGAGGGCGCCTGGCGACAATCAGAGCGGAGGGGAGGGGGAGCCTGCAACTCGCCGCCCTCCCCTCCTTTGGTCAATTTAAGAGCCCAAAATAAATAACATTGGGAATGAATAAAAATCTTGATAATTCAAATGTCTATAACTCGGAAACGGCGCATCCAATTCGCATCGGATTTTTTGTAATGAGTTTAGAATTTCCTAGAGAATATTCACATGCAACTAAAATTGAATAATTAAGAATATATTTTTTCTTTAATCTAACCATCCGTTCAATCAATCAAATGATAGTAAAAAGGATCATCGTTCTATATTCTCTGAAATTTTCCATTTTATCTGTATATACAATTTTCAAACAGTTTTTTTTACTTTCTCTTTATTAGCAATCTCCGAACTCCCAATTTTTATTAAATAAACGAATATTATATAAATTTTAAATAAATACCTTAGGTATTTCCCTCTTGGTATTTTTTTTTTCCTCCCCCCCCCCTGCCGGGCCCCCCCCGCGGGCCGCCGTTTGGGCGCCCCCCTGATTAGGGGTTGTCCACATATTACGTAACGCGTTAGGGGAGGGAGAGGCATGGGCGTAACTAGGGGGGTGCATGGCCTCCCAGATGGCTCGTGCCCCCCCCCCCCCCCCCAGAAAGCTCCCTGCCCCAAGAAAAAATTGAGAAAATATAGGGCTTTCCAGGCCCTCCGGAGGATAGCTGGTCCCATGCCCCCCCCCCAGCCAAATTCTCCAGTTACGCCCATGCTCATGGCAATAAATTATCCAACTCTATTTGAGATGCCTTCTCCGAAGGAAGAAAACGGGAACCCACCTCAGTATTATTCCCATGAAAGCACTCCTCAGAATAACCACAACGTGTCAGATCTGACACTAATGATTGCATAGATCTCAAAAAAAGTTGTAATGGTATATCGTTTTAATTACGATTTTATTTTAATTTAATATGTTCCATTAAAAATTCGTTGCCATTGTTGCATATTTTTTTATGACGTGTGTCAGAGTTCAAGGTTCTATTTTCTATTTATTTAATTCCCTCAATTGAGAAATAATTTAATTGAAAATCTCAATATCAATAAGATAATTAATTTCTTAAATTATTAATACAAAATGATTTATTTTAAATTGAATTAATAATTTCATACGATATTTAAATTTTATATATTATCAAATAATTTTCAATATTTTCAAGGGAAATTTCCACTTGAAATTATTTCGATTTCTGATTGGTCAAAGGGTTGCCAATCAAATTTGATATACACACACACAGAGAGACACACACAAAGAGAGAGAAGAAAGCTAGTCAAGATCAGACCAAGAGAGACCGGGAGAGACCCCGGATGACATCGCTCATGGCGGCTGTTTTACATTAAAGTGCAGGCCGTACAGTCTCTCTTAACCAACACGTCCAATTATTATTATATCCAGTCTTTATTTTATCAAGAAAATTCTCTCCTATTAATTGAGTCCATGCGAAGAGAGAAGAAGTTTTATAATTTTTAACGCCATCATTTCCGGCCAACTGGCGACAACCATTTCTTAGCAACACTTTGCTTCTTCCGTTGCCAAAACTCTTCTCGATGAAGGAAGCCAATGCAACCGAAACGTACTTGGGAAGCTCGTCACCGAAACGCTATCCAAACTATCTCCATCAACGATAGCTTGGTCCTCGTGCTGCAACAGCCATCACGCATGCGCAGCTACAACACTCTCTTCAACCACCAGATAAGTCCTGATCAACGTTACTCATTCAACAAGAGCAAATTGTGTGTGTGTCACTTGATTTCCATTTAATTAACTTTCAATATAAATTCTTATTAAATATAATTCATTGATGTTGAAAAGATCAAATCTCTTCTTTAAAATTTTAATAATAAAAATATTGTTTTAATCTTGAGCAAATATGAACCTTGGAGCCTGAGCCAGTCGACAGATTACTCAATACCCTTTTTTTATTGTTACCCCCAAAGTCATTGTTGCGAAGCCAATGACCAATCAACAATCAAATTTTATATTAAATTTTCGGCTAATCTTTACTATAAAGTTCGCTCCCACCAGAGAGCGCTGGCGGGCTTTACTCACGATTCTTTCGTTCTCCCACTTTGTGATTCGTTCTTTAAATTTAATTTTAAAATCGTCATGATAATATTCAACATATAACATATTCCTGAGACAAAAATAAACAAAAAACAAAAAAAAATAAAAATAATCATAAAAATATTCAACACAATATGCCTTGGAAAAAAAATTGTTTATACCCGCCATCAGAGAAGGATCACGCCGAGGAGAGTCAGTCTTAAGGTAAGGATCTACTTTTTTTTAAACAACTTGCAGGGGTCCTGAATTAATTGTTTCGGTCCGGTGCAGTTAGGTTTTCCTTTAGATAATAAAGTGATTTGGTAGCAATAATATTTTAAAAAAACTTGTAGGGATCCCTTGTCCGAGAGCCGCCGGAGGCGGCTCGAGACCTTCGGTTAATTAAGGTCGGTTCTGTTTTAGATTAAAAAATATTCATCCAGAATATTTTAAAGAACTTGCAGGGATCCCTTGTCCGAGAGCCGCCGGAGGCGGCTCGAGACCTTCGGTTTTAAGTTCGGTTATTTTATTTTTAGAAAAAAATTCAAAACAACTAGGGAATTCTCGGCTTCGGTTCGGTTCGGTTTGGTTCGGCTCGGCTCAGTTCGGTTCAAAACCATCCAGTTAGAAGCGATTCGGTAGCTTTAAAAAAAATTTTCGGACCCTTCGGGCCCGAAAATTTTTTTTAAGGGCTACCGAATAGCTTCTAACTGGATGGTTTCGAACCGAACTGAGACGAGCCGAACCGATCCGAAACCGAACCGAAGTCGACACTAGTGACAAAACAACTTCAGGGGACACGACCTAATTGTTTCGGTCCTTCGGTTGCAGTTCGGTTTCCTTCGATTAAAGAAAATTTAAAAAAACTAGGGAATTCTCGGCCTTAGTGACAAAACAAATAGCATGCCTAAATAAACCTAAAAAAGTAAGTAAAAATATATATTTTTAATGGTTAATGTGGTCCTCGTATTTCTTCAAAATTTTCCTTATTTTGGCATATATCTCGATCAAATTGGCTTACCGACACCTCTTTTAGGCTAATAAAGGGAAGGGAGGGTGAATTCTCCCTGAAAAACTTCCCAATAATTTACTTACCGTATTATAGGATCACGCCAAAAAATGTTCATCAAGAATATTAAAAAAAAAAAAAACATGCATCTTAAAGAAAAGAACGAAAGAATCATGAACGAAGAGCTAATTTCAAAAAAAGAACTAGTCAGATGTAGCCAGCGCTCTCTGGTGGGAGCGAACTTTATAGTAAAGATTAACCAAATTTTCCAATAAATCAATCATTCACCCAAATAAATTTTTCTTTTTATTTTTTCCTTATCAGCAATTAAATTTTAATAATCTTATTTTTTTAAATGTTTATTGAAACCCCCATAAGGGTGAAATAACATAATAAAGTAATTATAATTTTGAATAAATAGGAGGATGACAGTTAACCCTCTAAGATTTATTTAAGCCATTTGGATACCAAATAACTTAAATAAATATGCCTGGACGCCAAATAGCCTATATATATCAATAAGAGGAGGCAATGGCTAAGGTGAGGATTACGAAGTCCGAAGTCTCAATATGGCTCGGGTTCGAATCCAGCTTGCCGCAAATAATTCAAACATCCTGCCGAAGTCTCCTCTTAGGGTAGGAAAGGGGGATCACAAAGGGCCTAATTGGCCAAAGTATGTTCCATCTCTGGGAACGGCCACTTCAACCTAACCTAACCTATATCAATAAAATACAGGGAGGTAGGGAGGGAAGCTTTGGAATAAAAGTTGTCGCCTAAATGACGTCACAGCCGCCATATTGAAAAGATGAAAACATTGGATTTTCCATTGAACGTAATGTTAATATATCATCAAATTTCGGGCCTTTTTTTTGGAAAATTATGTGAGCAAAAATTTTCTCATGAAGGAAAAACTCTTTAAAATTTATTTTATTTCAGCCGCAGGTCGTTTTGATATGCATATATGTATAAAAAAAATTAAATGTTGCGGCAATCATTCTCTTCCTAATGCTGTTGATTAGTCAATTAAAAAAAGAAATTATCATTAGTTTAATGGAAAAATGGTTACAAAAAATAAAATATAAACAAAAAAAATATATTTATTAATATATTTAAATTAATTACCAAAAATATTAATTAATATTAAAAATTAATATAAATCTCATAATGTTATATACAAAAAATATTTTGTTTAGTATGATAAATTTATGCAATTAACTGAGTATATAGAAATGCCTGGATCCCCAATAGATATATTATTAAAAATACAAGTATCGTTAAAAGTCTTAAATGGCCTAAGTTGCCGAAAAGACTGTGTGAATTTGTGTGTGAATGTGAGTGTGAATGAGAAAACAAAGTGTGAATGTTAAAAAAAAAAAAAAAAACTGACTATATATAAATATGACTGGTAGTTTTGAGGCACTTGTTATGATAAAAAAAAAAAAATACCTGATGTTTTCTCATCAAAATAAGCTTTTTAGGGGGCTTGTAGAAAGAAAATGTTTTCCCAGATTCCTCTTAATTTTGCTGTCTTTTACTTGTTTTTATAGGTCGTTTCATGCATTCATATGCAGATCATGCCATGTTAATTATTTTTAAAAATAAAAATAAAATAAAAACACACAAAATCAAGAATTCTTCATCAAAACAACTATCTATAACCTATATCTAACCTAGGCTTAAAATCTAAAAAAAAACAAGTAAATACAAATTAAATCATTAAAAACTATTTCAAATGTTTAAATATATGAACAAAACTATAAAACAAAGAAGAAATATCTAAGAAAAACTTTCAAAAACACGAGGAAATTGGAAACAAAATTGTATTGTGTCCTATGGAAAAGTCAATGTTTACATATTTTCAATATGGCCGACACGAATTTCTCCCCTCTTTTTTGGAGCCACCCCCCACTCCTTCAAACAAGCCTTAGTGTCACTCCCTACCTCCCTGATAAAATACCACTTTCGTTAAGTCTTAGTTGGCCTGAGTGGCCTAGAAGACTGTGTGTATGTGTGTGAATGTTTAAAAAAAAAAACCTTTAAGAAACGAATTCCAGTTAAGCAATGCCAAGCGCGGCGAAGGATCGGGATTGGTGACCCCGAGCAATCTCCGGGTGGAATGTCCCTGGGTACTAAAAAAATATATTAATAAATATTTATCCTAAATGGCCTCTGTGGCTGAAAAAAAAGAAATGTAATATTACTTTATTATATTTATCAACTCTAAAATGTTGTACATATTAATTTTGGATGAGATAACACGAATAATAAATAAAATATAATTGTAAAAGTAATAAAATGGTTTATTTTTTAAATTATATAAATAATGAATGATAGAGGAGCTCACTTCACACTTATCAACAAACAAAGAATAATTTAATATCAATAATATCTAACCTCTGGCGGCTCGCGTATCCGGGGATTCCTGCTCGTTTTTGCCAAAATAGCTTTATTTAGTTGATAAATACAATGGATCAAGAAAAAAACACGAAAAAGTAAGTTACAATTTACTTTTAGGAATAGAGGTTGTGGGAGGGGGAGAAAAATTGTTTCTAAATTATTATTATATTTTTTTTTATATATGTATACAGCACAAATGCATTTTACTACATTTAATTAATAATTGTGTTACATGTATTAAGGTTTGACAGAATGTACATTCGCCTAAATGTCTACATTAGCATCTCATTTTCATGAAATTTCAGAGTTTGCTTTTTATTTTCATTTTTTTTTTTTTTTTTTTTCAATTTTTCAAAATTTTATCATCATTTAGTGATTTTTTTTATCTGAGAAAATTTTGTTTTTATTTAACAGTCCCTAAAAACTAAGAATAATAAACATTATTTTATACTTATCAATTTTTTTTCTTGCTTTTTTAAATATTTTTTCTTAAAGACAAAAAAACTATAATACAATTTTTATTCCACATGAGTGTATATATATATGTGTGTGTATGTGTGTGTGTGTGTGCTCAGTGTTTGTGTATTTCTGTGTGTGTGTGTCTTATATTTATAATTGAGTTGAATTGTCACATCTTAATTATATTTGATTATTTTAATATTAAACTGTACAATTCCAGACACAAAGAATGAATTTTCTTGTCCACTTTGTTCTAAAATACACAAAAAAAGGCATTTTAGAAGTTTTAGCAGCAACAAAAAAAATAATATATTTATTTATTTATATATATAATAGGAGAGAGAGAGAAAAAGAGAGATAAGAAAAAAAGTTTGTATGGCACTTTTTCTTTTTTGTTTTTGTTTTTATGATTATTTTTCTGTTTTAAATCAATCTTTAACAATCCGTTTCTTTTTTTGTTTTGGATGGATGGCTTCTTAGAATTTTTCCTTTTTACAAATATTATATCCAACACAACACAAAATCCATTTTTTTTTTCTCACACGTTTTGTGCTTGAGAGTCTTTTATTTAATAATAATAATAATAATAATATAATAATTTATATAAATAAATTAAACAACAATGGTAAACAATGTTCTTGTATGTATATATTTATATATATATATAATATAGAGTTTTTATTTTCTATTCATTTGTCAGTAAATTGTTTTTTAATTATGAGACCAACACACCACCATGGAGATATTCCAGAGAGAGAGAAAAATAAAAGAATGAATAAATGTCCCGTTTGACGGCAAAGTGTTTGTTTGTAAGATGAAGGATCATTTTCATTTTTGCTTTCAATTGGCGATAAATCAAAATTTATTTAACATCTTTTTCGACAGATCCCCGTTCTTAATTAATTAGCATCTAAGAAAAAATAGCGCGCAGGATTGGCGTCTCACTTTTTACTTTTCAACTTTCAAGGGAAAAAAAAAGGAAAAGATTTGCCAACTTAGAGAGCATAAACAAAATTCACAATTCTTTAGTTGCCAACATAAAACATTTCGCTACAAACTCTTCATTTTTATTCCCCTCTTGATGTTGAAAAAATAACTGAGGGACGAAATCACAAAATTAAATTATTTTTATAAAGTTGCTAAATAAAAGTTTAATAAATATTTAAAAATATTTTCATTAAAATTTGTAAGCTCTAACTCTTAAAAACTCTGAAGCGCATATGTTCGGATTTATAATTAAAAATTTTAGTCCCATGGCCCAGGGGCGGGGCGGCATCGTTATTGTAAATCAAATAGCAAAGTTGCTTTACATCTTGCATTTGATTGTGATTATATAGAAATATAACACCTTCTCTAAATAATACTATTATGAAATTTGTTGTGGTGGTAGGCATGCGTGCATCAAGATAGGGACTTAATTAACGATATTGAAATTTTGTAACAATGCATGTTTTAATTAAAATGTTGATTTGCTCTCTTTGCATCTTAGGCCATTTACTTCAACGTTACATATTAATTTATATAGGATATTTTTAAGGGGGTCCAGACACATTTATTTATACCATTTGGTATCCAAATGATTTAAATAAATTCATCGGATCTCGTGGCTTTAAAGACCATTATTGACATTTGGCAATAGCCTCTCAGCCACGGAGGGGGGATCATAAATAGAATACAGTAAATACTGTATATTTATTAACTATTATAGTTAGAGCTTTGTTTGAAAAAGTAAAAAGATTTCAAGCAACGCTCAAATGGACTGTTAATTAGCCAGTCAAGATAGCGAATTTGCGAGATGTGTTTGTGCTTATTGCGCAATTTATGGCTGTTGAATTTTTTGTGTTCCCTTTCCGCTCTTTTACTCAAGAACATTAACATTCACTTCCCCCTTGTTTGGATTTTATTGATAGTTGAAAAAAAAAAGATTAGAGCAGGTATGTCGAAACCTCAAAAAAAAAAAAAAATATAAACTCAGAAAAAATTTTAATGAAAATTATTTAAAAACCCTTTCTTATTTTCTTGAAACGTTTAAAAATTTAAAAAATTACGAATTTATGGTTTTAACATAGATACTTATTTTTATTTTTATAATCTATTAATTCTTAGTTGGGGCCCACAAAACAAAAGCATCAAATGCCAATTATGAAAACGATCCTTTGTTTTTGTTGTTTGTTTCTTTCTTTGCTTCAGATTGTATCAATTTTATTGATTGAATTTATAATTCACTCTTATTTGATTCTAGGGCCTATTTGAAAAGAAAAGAAAATTAATAACATTAAATAAATCTATGAACACAAAAATCAGTATATATAATAATAATAATAATAATAATAACTAAAAAACTAATATCGATAGTAATTAAAGCTGAATCATTATTATAATATTAATTAATTAATTAATTAGAATAATAAACATAAAAACAATAATACTAACATGTGCTCATTTGCTAATTCCAATTGATTAGTCCAAGTAGAGAGCGATTGCCTTTTTTTTAGGAATTAACAAAAAAAAAAAAAAAAAAAAATGTTTAAAAAAAAAGAAAACATCTGTCTCTCTCTTTTTCTTTTTCTTATTAAAATTTGAGACACGCATCGATTAATTTTTTTGTATTTGTCCCCCAAAAATTGACAGTCACTTAAAATAAAAAATTGACAAATAAACAAAATAAAATTAACAAGCACAACCACATTAGACTATATACAACTATAATTATATTTTATATATATATATTTGTATGTATATTTATATTTATTTATTTTATATATAAAGCAACAGTCTTGGCTTAGCAGATCTTAAAAAAATTACGATAAATGGAGATGAGAGAGAGAGAGAGAATAGAAAATAATAATAATAATAATAATAATTCAAATATTTAGCAAAAAATAAAAAATAAAAAAAAACCAAGAGCATTCATTTTAAAAATCTTGAAATAAGTTAGCTATTAATACTAAAATTTACATGTATATATTGAATAAAATTTTCAAAATTTAATACCCTTTATTATTTTGAACAGGTTGTATAATAAATTATATTTTAATATTAGGAATCTTGATGATATTTTTAAGGAAAATAAATAATTTGGAGTAAAAAGCCTCCGATTTTCCACAATCCAATGAGAGGTTTCGGGTGAATTTTATTGACCCATTCTAAGTCTTTCAAAATGGTAAATTCCCGGAGTTGGTCGTATGGGCAATGCATGCAAATTTATGTATCATACGTGCTGGCGAGTTCATTCTCACTTAATAAGTATGATGGGCCACACATACATAAATATACATGTATTACCCATAGGACCAACTCTGGGACATGATCAATTTTGAAGATTGAAGATGGGTCAATAAAATTAACCCGCAACGCCTCATTGGATTGCGGCTTTTTATTTGTGGCTGCACCTGCTTCTTCTCCTGTTCATAGACAAACAGCCCCTGACTTCATTTCATTGATTAAAATATATTTGAATTCGGGAGAAATAAATCGAGCGTTTTTTTGGCCATCTTCACTCCTTGATTTTCGAGTCACTTAAAGACTTGAATTAAATACAAATAAACTCAAAAATATCATTCACTTTAATCAAAAATAAATTAAACAGTTACTCAGTGAGGTCGGAACATAGAAAATAATATTTTGGATTTTTTCTAGGCGAATTGGAGACAGGATAAGAAAAGAAAACTGATTGACCATTTGAACGAGGGAAAAATTATGACTCATAAATAGAAAGTTTAAATTATTGGGGCATTGGGGCATTGGGGCAAAGGGCACATCATCTCCCCGCTCCAGGAGCTACAAAGAAAAACGAAATTTTAAAAAAATTGATCCCTCCCTGAGAAGATGTTTAATTTATTATTTTATTATTAAAGTTGATGATATTTTTGGGTTTATTTATTTGTATTTAATTAACGTCGAAAGCAAAGTGTGAAGTTGGCAGTGGCGGATCCAGAGGAGTTTCTCGGAGGGGGGGTAATCTGGTGTGACTGGTCGCACAGCACACAATTTTTTCTTATTATCGGTAATTTAAAGGTGCATTCTGTAGTTGTTTACCAGAATTTATATACAAATCAAATTTTTGAGTATTAAGTTTTAAAATTTTATATTAAAAACACAATTTTTTTCCCAAAAAATATTTTTCTCAAATCTCAGGGGGGGTAATTACCCCTTTACCCCCCCCCCCCCCCCCTTGTATCCGCCCTTGGAAGTTGGCCAAAGAAAAACGCTCGATTTATTTCTCCCGATCCAAATAATAATAAAAAGAAGACTAAATTTTTTTCCTTCAAATTCATTTCAGAAAAAAAATAGCTAAAAAGGTGATTCCATTTTTTTAGACTGGTCAGTTATACAGAATATCTAAATAGTGAAAAAATTGAATTTTTTTTTTTTTTAAATAAAAACAGAAAATAAAATGCAGTATGAAAAGCAAATTAATTATAAAAATCAATCCTTCATTAAGATCTCGACTTTTTTTCATGTCAGATTTCGTGTTCTCCTGCCCTATGAAAGGCCAAAATGTCTAGATTTGAAATAAAACATTTTTCATTTTTACTTTTATATATGGCTGTGTCATATTTATATAACAAAATTAATTATTTGATATGTTTTTTGTTTTAAATCAAATTGAAATGTAGATACAATCTTATAATTGAAATAATATCTTTAATTCAATTTTAACGACTTAAACCCAAACAAAAGCACTAGCGTTAAACTCCTTCATAAATGGATATTTTCTCAGCTTTTAAATTATAAATTAAAATAAAATTCCCTTAACGTTGATTATCGAGATTTCTCTAAATTTTTTCAATTTCATTTATGATTTTTCGAAATATCTGAATATCTTCGTTCCAAGATTTATTTATCATTGATCGACAGCACCACCTTTTAATTATAAATACCCCCGTAATTTCAAAATTATTATTATTATTATTATTATTTCTTCTTTTTAATGGAAAATGAATTTTTTTTTGTTTAAGTAGATAAAAAAAAAACTTCAAATACTAAATAAATTATCTCTGGTGGGATGAGTGAGTCCTTAAATATGGCAAATAAAATTTCAGAGCTCACCGGGCGATCTTTTTATTAAATAGATAGATAGAACGGTTAACAAAAAAACATTTATTCGTAACAAAAAAATAAAATTTCAATTTTTAAAATGGTTGTTGAAATAATTAAAAATTTAAATTACAATTGCGTTAATTTATAAAAAAAAAAATGTTTTTTTTTGTTTTGACCATTCTATATATATATATAATTGATTTTTTTTTCTTTATATAAATATATAAATATCTTTATAAATGTATATATAATAATTAGTTGAAAAAAGAAATATTTTTTTTTCAACGAATGATATATTTATAAGTAGTTTATAGATATACATACATATATAAAGATATAAATATGATTTTTAAATGTTTTTTTTTTTTAAGACTTAATTCTAGGAAGGAATATTGATTTTTGAAAAACACATTTATAACACAAATTTGTTTCACACTAACAATCACTCAATCAATCAACAATCACCCTTTTAGTTTTGTTCGTTTCTTTCCCTTCTTAAGACAATACTTTAAATTTTCTTCTTTTTTTGTTTCACAGCAGCGTCCTTTAGCTTTGCGCATTTATCACTCATTATATTTATAAATATGTACAATTCCCCTTTTCACGGCACTCGCACTCGTTTAAGAGTTCACATTCACTTGTTACAAATTGAAAACGGGGGGAGGGGGCAATTAAAAACACAAACGGAAAGATATATATATATATATATATGCTGGTTGAATATATTTAAAAGAATAATAATAAAAATGTTTTAAGAAAGTGTAAGAGGGAGGGGGGAGGGGGGGGATGATTGGTAAATGTTTATCTTTTCCATTTGAATTGTTAATAATTATGATGGGTAGATATTTCTTTTTTCTTTCGACGAAAGAGATAAAGAGAGATAGCGAGTTAGATTTATAGAGAGAGATAGAGATAGAGAGAGAGATATTGAAGTTTTTTCTTTTAGCTTGTTTTACCTAATGTAAATAAGGGAGTTTTTAGTTGACCATGAGCGTGTGCGACTCCATCGGCGCAGCTGAGTCGTAGAGTGTGTCCGTGTCTTGTGTAGGCTCTCCTTGTAGCTGGCATTGGTTAGTTAATGTTCCGGCTCCACAGTCACAAAAAAACCTAGCAAAAGCAAATTTATTTGATTTTAATCAGAGTAAGAGAATAGAGAAAAGAGAGGCGAATCGATGATTTGCTATTTACCTGTCATGGCGTATAAATTCGACATCATGGCCGGCATGGCAAGTTTTAATACAATTAACACAAATGGCATTTCGATCGGTTGTGTTACACGTCTGACAACGGTAGAAATCGTGCATAGGAAAAGAAGTATATGAGGAGATCTTATATAAACATTGCCCGTTGGCGACCGCCTTCTCTACGGCGTCTTGATTGTTGAAGATTTTGTTGCCTGTAAATTAAAACAAGCAAGATTTTTAACATGAATTAAATATATATAGATCTATAATTATTATGTTCAGTTGAACATGAAAGGATTTAGAAACACATCAGGTGGTCGAACAAAAAGATAAATGAGGAGCTCTTGAAGAATAACCAAGAGAGAAAGAATTGAGAGAGAAGAAAGAAATGCGGAGAGAGAGCAAGATGAAGAGGGTGACGGATGTGACGTCACATCAGATCTTGTTCGCTTCGTTTATGTTTGGAAAATGTTTTGGAAGGCTTCCGCGACTGGATGAAAGCGACCTCGGGTTAAGTCGCGTTGCTTATTGAGATTTACTCTACTAGTACTGTAATAAGTCTTTCCTCTGTAAGATGCACTCATCCAGGACTGTAGGTGTAAAAGGAAAGGTGAATCAGGCCTTTTGAGTCCCGGAAAATAACAAAATATAAAAATATTAAACGTTGGTCTGGGAGAGAATTAAATAAAATATTGTTGGGCTGTAACAACAAATGAGAAATTGCAGCTTTTTTAGTTTTTTCTTTACTGGTAAGTGTTTATTTTATTTTATACGTTTCGGTTCCATGTGTGAGCCATCCTCAGAGCTGGCAAAAAGTCTTCATGAGCGCGTTATGGTGGATTTGATTATACAATTGATACAAGTCACTTGTATTGTATGCCTAGTCAGCACATTATTTGTATATATTTATTATTTAATGAATAATGATAAGGATCTTTTTTTTTCTTTTTTTTTTTTTCTCAAAAACATTCACACTTTTTTTCATTCACACTCACATTCACACAGTCTTTTCGGCAACTGAGGCCATTTAAGACTCTTATCGATACTCAGATCTAAAATAGTATCAAACTCTACCATCACACCCTCTGAGGATGGTTCAAACATGGAACCCAAAACGTCAGCTGTGCAAATAAAATAAATACATAAAGAAAAAACTATAGCTGCAATTTCTCATCTGTGGATATCATCTATTTATATTTTGAGAAAAGTATATTTAGAGCTGGATAAAAGTTGTTAATGAGAAACAGGATGAAGAAAGAAGAGCAGCTAGTATTTATTTCATCTATTTAAGGCCCATTAGGCTAACGTTTCGGTCTCGGTCGAGACCATCTTCAGAGCTACAACATAGCAAGAATAGAGCAAATCTTTAAAATAACAATTTCATCTCAATCATGAGTAATTTCATAAAAATATAAAATATATATATATACCTTATGGGCTGTCAATATGAGACAAATTTTACAAACTCAATTATATAATTCATAACCAATAAGTTAAAAATAAAGTATATAAATGAATATACACTGGTTTAAACATGTTATGAATTATATAATTGAGTTTGTAAAATTTGTCTCATATTGACAGCCCATAAGGTATATATATATTTTTATATTTTTATGATATTACTCATGATTGAGATGAAATTATACTTTTAAAGATTCGCTCTATTCTTGCTATGTTGTAGCTCTGAAGATGGTCTCGACCGAGACCGAAACGTTAGCCTAATGGGCCTTAAATAAATGAAATAAATGCTAGCTGAGCTGCTCTTCTTTCTTCATCCTGTTTCTCATTAACTATTTATATTTAATTTAATTCTCTCCCAGGCATACGGTTAATATTTGTATTGGAGTCGGGCGGAATAAAATCAGCGCTTTCATTGGCACTGAAGATGGCAACCGTTATGGTTACCGAAACGTCTGCTTATAATAAAAGTGTAAAGGTGTTCGACAAATGCTGATTTGATTCCTCCCGACTCCAATCTCACATACCCAGCATACAACTTTATTTACAAAATATTTTTATTTTTTTTTCTGGACGGAAAAAGCCTAATTCACCTTTCCTTTTCTTTGGAATTATTTTTTTTTAACATTCTTTCGAGTTGAGAGGCTATTTAGGAAAACAACTGGCTCTTGTTGGTAGAGAGGCCACCCATCCCGAGGAAATCTCAAACTAACTGGAGAAAGAAAATGATTAATCTGTTTTCACACGTGCTGGAATCCAAATAAATAAATGTGAATGAGAAAGAATAAGGATGGAAAGGAGAGGGGAGCGGGGGAGGGGGGGGGGGGGCGCACCTCTAACGATGGGCTGAACTCCACTGGCTAGGCAAAGTCCGCCAAAACGATTGTTGAAGATCTGATTGTGCTCGAGTGTAGCAGTAGCGCTATTGGTGATTTCGACACCAGCAGCCAAACCATCAAAGATCCGATTACGTCGAAGGATCGGATGACTTTGCGTTGATATTAATACTCCCGCTTGTGCGTTACGGAAAATATCGTTCTCTTCTAAGATTCCTGAATATAAAAACATTTGTTAGTTTCAGGTTTTGTAAATATATGCAGCAAAGAATGCAAACCTTTTCCACCATTAAATATACAAATGCCGCCGTCACGGCCATCGAAGATTTTGTTCCGTTTTAATGTCGGATTGGAATCTGTTTTAATCCAAACGCCAGCCATGGCATTATCAAATATTTCGTTTTGTTCTAATAAGCCAAGGCCGCCATTGTAAACAAGAACTCCGCCATTCTGTCCGCCCCATATCTTGTTGCCCCGGATGATGGGGTTGCTGCCTGTTCGAATCTGAGCAAAAATAAAAAATTCTATTATATTAACAATCTCAATACTAACAAGTAGAATTTCATTGATTTGCATCGAGAAACCAGAGGCGTACCGAAGGGGAGGGGGGGGGGGGCAGTCCGCCCCAGACCCCGAGCCGGCATAGGCCTCCAAATATTTGTCTTTGAGAGGCCCCGGGTTCGGCAAAAATGGAAAATTTAAAAATAAAAAAAAAAATTTATTAAAAATTGTCTTTGAGAGGACTTGGGGCCCTCGGGTTGAGGGATATACGATATTTTAAAAATATTTTTGTGTATGGAAGAGGAAGATATTTAAAAATGAATTCGCCCGCCCCAGGCTCCCAACTGTCTCGGTACGCTCTGCGAGTAACGAGTTTCAAAAAATAAAGAATTTAAAGAAATAAGCTTAATGCATTTATTTAACAATAAAATATCAACAAAAAAAATGATTAATTCTAAAGAAATGTTACGGTACAAGTTGTTTACAATTATTTACACATTTTTTGGTTGTAATTTTAAGCATTATAAAAAATTCAAATTTAACAAAGAAAAAAAACACAGGGAAAATACAAAATATCTTTTTTGTTGCTCGTCAAAAATTTTAGAATGAAATGACAATTTTGCCGATGCTATGAGAGAAAATGAAATGAAAAATGAATAAAAAATGAAGGACTCGAAGGTTACCTGTACGCCAGAGTAGAGGTGATTAAAGATATCGTTATCCTCGAGCTTGCCGTGTCCATTATCGTAGAAATATACGCCAACCTGTTTTCCGCTGTGGATTCGATTGCGTCTCAAGACGGGCGTCGATCCCGTTGTTATCCACACTCCAGCTAGTGTGTTCGCATATACTTCATTCTCCTCAATGAGTCCTTGTCCTTTTTCGTGCACGTAAATTCCGCCATGTTGCCCGTGATGGATTTTATTATGCCGTACGATAGGATCGCTATTTGTACGTATCTGAATGCCCGCTAGTGCATTGCCTGTACAAACAAAACAAGTGAGTGAGTTAATAATAAGAATAATAGAAATGAGGGGATGAATATGAACTTGCTGACCATAGATGTTGTTGTGCTCTATCAGCCCTCGGCCCTCGCCAAAAATGTACACGCCGCCTTGATGGCCGTTATAGATTTCGTTGCGTCGAATAGTCGGATTGCTATTTGATGTAATCCACACTCCGGCAAAATTGTTTGAATGTATTTTATTATCAATAAATTGACCCAGGCCGTTTTCATGAACGTAGATGCCGCCTGTTTGCCCGTGGTGGATTTCACAGTGCACCACGGTGGGGTTGGCACCAGCTTTCACCTCAAAGCCGGCGATTCGATTGTTGTGGATGTCGTTTGCTTCAAAGTAGCCCTTAATAAAACAAAATAGAATTAGTAAATCAAGAACAACATTTTGATTTTAGTTGAGTTTTTCAAAGAGGATTTATTTCTCTTTTTAGAAAGGGAAGCAAAAGAACGTGAGACCGAGGAGCCGAAGCCCGCCCGAGTCATACCCAGGAAAAGAAATCGGATCGACATTTATAATTTTCTAATTAATACAAATAAAGGTGAGAAATACCAAGCAGCTTATCCCCCACGTGACTAGTGCGAAAGTCCATTTGTGTAGCAGTCATATCGTAAAAACTTTTCGAGTCGGAGCTGAGGCATCAGTTTTCAAAGAATATCAGTCTCTGGAGCCGGAGGCTAAGTCATGAAATTATTTTTTCTTTTAAATAGCCTATATTATCTTTTTTTTCCGTGTGATTGGCTCCCAAAGAATTCGGCCCCCTTCAGAATAATATTATAAATTTAATTACAATGATCAATTGCAAGGAGTAGTGGCTGGGTGTATAAATAAAAATTAAAATAAGGCAGCCCAAGCAATTAAATAAGGCAGAAAAAGAAGAACAATTTTTTCTTTGTTTGCTTGGGATGCCTTATTTATCCTCATTATTAATAATAATATATATATTAAATTTCTTGTTGTTTTTTTTATTTTGTAATTTAGGGCCCCCGAAGATTCATCCCCTCCTGCTCCCTCCCTTGTAAAAGTTGTGGCTGTAGATATTTCATGAAGGATGTGTAGAGGCAGAGGCAGCCAAGAAACGATGCACTGAATGCTTTCTTTTTACTAATTAGTCATGCATTTCCTCAGTCCATTAATCAGTGTATAATTTGCTCAGAGTTATAATAATATAGTTTTCTATTTTTTTTTTTTTTTTTTTTTAAGGTCTTTTTCGGCATCTAAGGCCATTTAGACCCCATCCCTATTTATTTCAAATGATTTGTAGTCAAATCGAATGAAATAAATTTTTCTCGCTTGGGACGTGAAGCGAACTCGGGACTCCGGTGCGAGAAGCTAATGTCTTCTCACTGAGCCACGGCTCCCGGGCAGTTTTCTATTTAAACCGATATATATATATTCTATTGTCCTTTGGACCAACTGTGAGCAAATTAAACACTAATTAATGGACTGAGGAAATGCCCGGCTAATTAGTAAAAAGCAAAGCATTATTTCTTGGCTGCCTCTGCCACGTCACATCCTTCATTAAATATCATTTAATCTATAGCCGGATTTTTTTAAATTTGTTTTAAAAAGAAATTTATTCTATTTCAGAGATTATGACCATCTTCTTTTTGGAATGAAGAGAGAAGAGAAAGAAAGAAAGAGAGGAGCTTACGAGGCCATTGTCAAATGTGAAAATGCCGACATCCCGGCCATGATGGATATGATTACGTCGCATGATAGGATTGGCGAAGTTCTTCACCCAGATGCCGGCGAGAGCGTTTCGGCTAATCTCGTTGTCCTCATAGGTGCCTTGAGCATAATCGGTCACATAGAGGCCGACATTCTCACAATCGCTAATGTCGCAATGCTTGATCACAGGGTTCGCTCCTACTCCACTCACGCACACCGCAGCACCCACTAAGCAAACAAATTTTACAAATAAATAACAAGAATTTATTATTACTTTCTATTTCGACTTACCAACTGAAGTGCTTCTTATTATACAGTGATCGATTGTAGGGCTGCAATTCTCGCAGACTTCCAAGCAATAATGTTTATGATGTGGCACAGTAGAAGTGACATCGGGAGAGAATTTCAAAGTTAAATGTCCAGCATAAGCTTGCTTTGCACCTTCGACAAACATCACTGTACTCTCAGACTCACGTTCCAGAACAACACTCTCAGCGACGTTTCCTGGGGCAGCGCCAATGAGGGCGACGTCCGAATCAATAACCAAAAACTCCCCTCGATAGGTGCCTGCATGGAGGAAGACCAACGCACCTCCACCGTTACTGGAGGATCCTGAAGTACCAGAGCCAGAGCCTGAACCATCTCCGTTAACGTCCCCTGAACTCGAAGACGGCGACGAGTTGGAACTATTGCCGTTGCTTCCGTTATTCCCACTATTATTATTAGCTGTATTCGCTGACGTGACCCTCTCGTCTGCATAATCGAGAGCTTGTTGGACCGTATTAAAATAGGAGATATTTCGGCCACGGAAGGTGAGATCGGCGTAGCCAGGTCGCACGTGAACGCCTCGGTAGAGTTGATGGAAACTCTCTTTCCAAGGATTGGCGTGTTCGGAATCTTCGGGTGAGATAAACTCAAAACGACATGGGCCGACATTAAATAAAGGCAAATCATATTCGTACACACTTTGATATAAACTTTTCCTGAAACAAACATTTAAATTTAATATAAATTATTTTGGAGGCTTTAAGTTGAGAGGGAAAAACAAAATCTGGTGGACTGTTAATTAACTTGGTATACATACTTAGAAAATCCTTTGTTAGAATAATGAGAAGAGAAAGAATTTAAGGCAGTGATAGAGTTGGAAAAATTTTGTTAAAAAATCAAATTATATGACCTCTAGAGAAAAATATGCCTCGTCTGAGTGTACATCGATTTCGCCTTCATCCAGCCTCTGGAGAGTGAATTCATTCAAGTTTTTGTTGCTTTTTCGTTGGAATATCGAATATTTTTTTTCTTGTTTAGTTCCACTGCTTGGACGCAATTTTGTTGAAATAAGGAAATTTTTAAAAAATCAAAGCATTTAATGTTTCGACCGTAGGCTCTCGTTGAAACATTGTTTGTAAATTAAAATATACAACCCTCGGTTATTTGTTTTAAGTTGAGAAATCGCTTTGACATGTTTGCACTCCAATGGCAGAATACATATCAAGTGTTAAATAACTTGAAATAATTTAATTGATATATTTTAATATAATAAAGGCTCAATTTTTCGAATTGAATAAAACATTCAAGATGATCTTGTTAGATAAGACAGCCGCCAAAGCGCAGAAGTGACAAAGAAGCCTAGAAACACGGGCACCGGAGTTGTGTTCGCAGTTCAGGCTGGTGATTAGAACGCGCAGTCTTCGTTCATTCCCTTATAAGGCGACTCGCCGACAATCCCCGAGGGTCGGTGTCATGAACTCGCCCGCCGGCGAAATCCACTGCTTCTCAGACGAGGCATATTTCTCTAATTTTCCCAAGTAGAAGGCACCAAACGGAACCTTTCCTTTTATTTTTTCAAAAAGTGTCGCTGCTCATTTGTGAGACACTATGTATGTGTAAACATATTCAATTCTAGCGCCATTAGTTGATAGAAAGACTATATTTACCTACTTAAAGAAAAATTTGAAATTGTTTATCCTGATAATAAAATAACGATCAAAATCTTTATTTTATCACTATCAGATCACTCAAAAAAAAAGAATTGGACACCGATACATACATAAACGTTTAGAAATAAAATATCTTCATTTAAATATAAAAATAATTTGGAAATTGTTTTTTTTTTTGTCAATACCATAATTCTGTATCGTTGGCGATCGCTTGGAAGCGCTTGCAGACTTGGCTCACACGGCAGAGATCTTGTTCAAGGAGGTATCCGAAAATGGTCAAGAGAACTTCATCAGGCAGTTCATATTGCAGATAATGGGCTGCTGTTGTGGCGCAACAATCTAAAAAAATCAATTGTGTTAATTTTTTTTTTTTTTTTAATAATAATCTATTTAAATATACCGGTAAATATATATATGCAATTGCTCGAGCTTTCTTTGTAATTTCTAGTTCTGAACGTTTTTCGAAGTAGTGACGGCATTTTTTGAGGTTTAATTAACAAACCATTTCTCTCTCCCTCTTTTTAGCCAGCCATCGCTCTGGTCATAAAATTAAATTAATCCCTCCATCTTATAATCTCCTTTTATTCAAAATATGATTTATAATTAGAATTCAAAGAATAAATAAATTATTATTAGAGGTCAAAATTAAGAAAATAAATAAATATTAATATATTGAGTAGCTAAGATAAAAAAACAAGCAGGCACGTCCCTATATGTTAAAAATTGCACATCAAATATTTGAATTCCAATTATTCAGGAGGGGTTTAAAAAGATTAGAAAAATTTAATAAATTTCTCTCATTGTGTTTCTGAGTTTGATTAGAGTTTTTTATAACCCCTATAGATTGTAGGGAATCAGTTAATATCTCAAGATACAAATTGAAAAAGTAGATAAATAAAACCACAAGTAAAATAAAAAGCGCTAGATATCTTTTTAATATCAATACATTAGAATATTCTGTATAACAACTCTATCCTTAAAAAATCCCGACATCGAATTTTTGACATGATAGCAATACTTTCTCACTACATATTGCATATATAGAAAGGAGAAAGTAATGATTATTTGATAAAGTAGTGGATGCAGTCAGCCAAAAATTATATAGATATAATAAAGAAACAAGTGTTTTCTTTCTTGGACAAAAAGTGAGAGCTAATATAGTATGTACTTCGGTATAATAGCCCTTTTTTACAATTTATTATTATCAAGCTAATTTTCCGTGAGTAGCTTCATTTTGATGAGACGACCAACAAAAAGTTGAAACAATTCTTGATTGTGGTAGCTAACAGGAGTAGCCGTCAAATTAAAATATTATATCCCTGCTAGCTCCTGTTAGCTACCACAATCAAGAATTGTTGTAAGAGAAAAAATTGGTCGTCTATTCAAAATGAAGCTACCCACGGAAAATTAGCTTGATAGTTATTTATTACAAATTGTAAAAATGGGCCCGGGAACGTGGTCTATAATTACACTGGCCTGAAAAATAAAAATTTTTTCAACCAAATAGAATATTTTTTATGAATTGTATGTTTTTTAGTGTGGTGAATCCAAAACTGATCACCATTTCGCTCCATCACGTATAGTTTTTTTTTACAAAACATGGGTATTTTACAAAAAAAAAAAAAAAAATGGAAAAACAGCGATATAAAAATAATTTTTTTATAACAATTAACTATACATAATTTATTTTATAATAGAAAAGGCCTCAAAAAGCTCTTTTTTAATGATATTTATATTTAAAATATTAAACCCTCTCTGGTTGCTCTTTTTGTCTGAGAAACCATTTTTTTTTTTTTTTTGGCTGCTCTTCCAATGCCGCATTTGCTTTCCATCTTGCGTTTCCCCCCAGAGCACCCAACAATAATCAATTAGCAGGTAGACGTGCCATTTTCCTCGGTATTTTTTTTCCTGGTGAAATCTTTCATTCTGTTCTTTATTATAGGCTCCTAAGCTTTCGGAAAAAGTTAATATGAAAGTAAGGGAAATGAACTTTAAGCTCATTTTTTCCCCGGGGGTTAAGGCCCTCGTAGCAAGTCATTTTTAGTCCAATGGCGATCTATGAATCGACTGTCCCACAAACTCAGGATGTAGTGATAGTGATGTTGGCAGTCTGCTGCCCCAACAACAAAGTTAGTATTTTCAAGATTCCACAAACCACCCAACGAAGTTATTGATAGTTCAATTATCAATTATAGATTTATTCTTTTTATTTAGTTGACTTTTCACAGTATATTCGACACAAATAAAACAAAAGTTACGTTGAGAGGAAGGGCAGAGACAGCCAAAAAGAAATAGATCTGAATGCTACAACAATTTTCCGGAGACGTTTCGGTGCATTTATTAGTGCTCCATCATCAGTCCTTTAATGACACTCCTTCTTTCGCTTGCTTCCCCTTAATATGCGTTTTACAAAAAAAATCTGACGAGATAGAATGTTTTAGATGTTTTTCCCAGTTTCAGCGATCAAAAAACTGTAAGAAACAGTCACAAAATCCCATTCAGTTTTTTTTTTCATGCAGACCATTGTTATTAAAAACGAATAAATAATAAAATGTTTTATTTTTGATCAACAGATGCGCATTCAAGTTTCGGCCACCATGAGAGCCATCATCGGAATTGAAAAAGAATACAAACATTATTGATAAAATAATTTTTTTGACTAAATATGATCATGTCTTGTGACTGTATTCCATATGTATGTATTCTTTTTCAGTTCTGATGATGGCTCTCATGATGTCCGAAACTGTTAAGCAAAAATAAAACATTATTGAAAATAATTCGTTTTTAATAATTATACCGAAAAGCATACTATCACTCCAAGGCAGAAATCACTCGATTCTTCTTTATTATATCTAACTAATAATTACTTAATGCATTGAATGGCTGATGATGCCACTATGTGTGGCGCTCACTGTACCATCTAATTCTGCGACTGCGAAGCCCTTCAAAGGCATACACGAAGCCCAAGTGTATATGGAAATAAAAATCGAGGGTGAATCACATCGAATCGTAGCTTCATTTTTCAATGAATGTATTTATAAATGTTGAATAGGGAAAAGGTGCAGCCAATTAATTGAGCCTCCATTTAGTAATAAAACACTCTTTATTGGAATGTTTCGGCCGGAATCAATTCTGCCATCTTCAGCCTTCAAAGAGCATATTTAAATTTTTATACAAAAATAGAGTTGTCATTTGTTTTAATACAAGTTATTTGCATTTTTAGTCAAGCGAATATAATTATATTTAAAATACCAACAAGTGATACCCCGAAGTTCAGGCTTATAAACTTGTATTAAAACAAATGACAACTCTATTTTTGTATAAAAATTTAAATCTGCTCCTTGAAGGCTGAAGATGGCAGGCCTAATCTCAGCAGAAACGTTCCAATAAAGAGTGTTTTATTAGTAAATAGAGGCTCAATTATTTGGCTGCTTCCTCTTCCCTATTCAACATATCAGCCACAGCCAGATTCTACAATTCTATGATATTTATAAATACAAAATACTATTATTTATGGAAAAAAAGAAATATTTTACCCTTTAAGGAGTTTAAGACACTTTGAGAAATAATTAAAGCCCAAATGGGGAGTTTTATTTCTATACAGTCTACTCTCCCTCTTCTGTAACGAAATTGTTATTTAAAAAAGAAAAAACATTATGGAATTCAGTTTACATTATTTTTTGAAGAGAGGGAGAGTCAAATTATGATAAGATAAGAAGTAAAAGGCTTCTTTATCCTAAATAAAAGACTCATAGCGAAGGGTTGAGGGAGTCAGTTTTGAAATGCCGACAAGAGTGAGATTAGAAAAATTTGCCAAATTATCTATATAAGTGAAAGGAGGAGGGGAATAAGAAATATGATGAGGAACGTACTCTCATTGGTGGCGGAACACGTCCGTCGAGGCCGTTTCCGTGCTGGCAACATGGAGGCGAGATAATTAGCGGAAGAAGAGGATGTGATAGTGGCATTAGCGCTGCTTGTGCTTGCTGCAGCGCCTTCGTGATAAGGCGGTGATTTTCTTCTTAGGTCGTATGGCGAATGATGGCTTGAACTTCCGGCTCCACCGCCACCTCCTCCGCCTCCACCTCCACCCCCTCCGCCGCCTCCTCCTGCACTGCCAGATCCTCCACAACCTGAACTGGAACTTCCTCCTGCACTGCTACTTCCAGCTGAACTACACCCCCGGTACCAGCGCCGGCACCACTGCTTCCGCTACTGGTTGCAGCGGTGGCTGCCATGGCTTGTGCACCCGAGGCGCTACCCGGATTACTGGCATTGCCTGAGGAAGTGCTCGAACCGGCGGCTGGAGATGTAGAACTGGTTGAGGAAGTGCCTCCTGCCGCCGGGATACTCTGGTTAGGCACCTGGCACGGAAGTTCGCATGGCTCAGCTGGAACAGAAACCAACGCAAAACAAATTAATCAAAGAGCAAGAAAACAATTTCAAATTAACAGTACTATGACTTAAATTTAACGAAGGACGAGGAAATCTTGAGATAAATACAACAGGGTTGGAAAAAACCGGGTTTAAAAAAGCCCAAAGCGGGTTTTTTTTTTTTTTTTGTTAGGTGGGATTTATCTTTTCTTTCTGCTCTTGCCAGTTTTATAAAACTCACAATATTTTTTATAAAAAAAAAATAATCTTGCAAAATAAAATAGACAAACAACTTGATATAACTACAGTTGGCAACAGTGTAAATCTTGCGTCAATACTCGGGGATACCTCTACGGTAAAATAAAAAAATTTTTGAAGGGCAGCAAAAAAAATTTTTTTTTTTTTTCTTAAATTTTCCGCAGAAAAATTTTTGTGTTCAGCCCCCCCCCCCCCCCCGAAAAAATAAATTGAATTTGAGCAGGGGTGATGTCTAACACTGGTAAATGTGTCCTGAGTAGTCCATCAAGACTACGTGTATTAATCTTTTTCTCCAAAAATATGTATCTTATTAGAAGGGGGGGGGGGGGTGCAGAGTTTGAGGCCTTATGATTTTTAATTTTTCTCATATTTTCCTCTCCTTCCCCCCCCCCCCCGTTCTTTATTGATGTTTTGGCTAATAAAATAACATCTCTATGGAGGTGCGTTATTACTCTTATATCACATCTATATATCGCTTGCTGAGAATGCTGAGTGGCGAAAGTCAAAATTGAACAATTCGAGAAAGGCGTTTGAATATTTCATAAACATAGCTGGGCCTCAAATGAATAGATAGGCCAGAAGCAAAAGCATATTTAAATTTAGTGTTAAGTAAAGCCAACCAGAGTTTAACCTTGGATGGGTGGCTCTGAGACGCCAGCAGCAATCGATAATTGCCTTGGCACTCCATATTGACTATAAATAAATTTAAAAAGAAAACATCCTTTCCTCATAAAATATGTAAAAACAGAAATTGGTTTTATCTTAGAGAAAAAAAAAAACGTTAACGGTAATCGTGTGTGTTGATTCAATTTCCATGGGGCCATGAGAATTTGGACAACTCACCGTTAGTGGGTTGGTTGGTGTCCAAATGAAGAGAAAAATGCTAAGGACCAATGGAAAAATTGAGTAAATTTCTTAGTTATGTAAAATTCTTTCAGCGTAATTCCTGTTAGACTAGAGACTACTCCCAAGAGACGTCAACTGTGAAGCAAGACAAACTCCTCTAATTTCAGTAAAAGTGACTCGAATCTATGAAGAAACATTCCTCAGGATAATATTTCCCTTGAAATAGAGGTAGAAGTCTCGCTTCTTGTTCTAAAGATCAGAGATAAATAAAATTGCTGGGGGTAGGACCTTTCTTTTTAGGGTTTAATATTGGCACTAACTACTCCATATGCCATAAATATAAATCATCGCTATTAGAGCTCCTAATTGGCAACTCTTGTTTTCAATGCAAAGGGTCGCACCAATTGATGATAAACCCTTCCTGCCAGTAGATCTATTCGCGTTTATTGACTGATTGATTTTATCAATTAAAAAAAACAAGAGGCCACCGGCAGAAGAGAAAAAAAATCATAAGCAAGGTCAAACAGCGCTGCATCTATGGATGGGTGGCCATCGAGGCCGGAAATCATTGATTTTAAAGTTATCGGGAAATTAAAAAGCAGCCGAAATAACTTTTAACATTGAATGTGAGGTTAGAGATGTAGACAAATTGTCAATATTGATAATATAAAGGCCAAGGGGTGTGGGTTCGGACCCCAAACCAAGTGTGCCAAGATCCCATCGTAATTTAAATATATGGCCGAAAAAGACTTAAGAAAAAGGCTTACAAGAGATAATAATTTTAGGCAAGTTGTTTGCACATTCCCCTCCAATCAGGGCTCTCGGGGTTTGAACCCCCCCCCCCCCCAGTGGTTTTTGACCAACATCTCATGCGACCTGAGAAGAGACATCAGATTGTATGTATCAAGGCACATTGATCTAATATTTGTTCCATTAAAACCCTAATGGCCTCTGCAGCCGAAAAGGGGAATTTAAAAAAAAAAATCTCGCATAGTCTGTCTTCATTATAAAACTTTTCCAAAAAAAGTTAATACTTTAATAAAAAAATATCTTTTTAACTAGGTAGAGAGGTTTGTTTGAATAAGTTGGAATCTTTTCAACCAGCGCCCAAAAGCTAGTCACTATCTAGTTGAAGACAAGTCCATCCGACACAATTCAGGGGGGGGGGGGCGATTTCACCCATCAAAACACAAAATTTCTTCACTTAAAAAATTTCTACTTTGTTTTAGTTAATCCACTAAATCGTAGGGATTTATTTATTTATTTAATCACACTGCTCAACAGCTTAACGCCACTTATTGGTACGTTACAAAAATTGAACATACCATAAAATTTTTAATTTATTTCAAATTTGTAGGTGGTCGGAAGAAAAGGTCAAGCTAATTGTATCCCTTATCAAAAAGTTAGCCCATCCTATATGAGGCGATCTTTTAAGAAAATTATTTCTAGGGAGGGGTAAATCGAATAGGTCGCGGCTTGGAGTGGTCATTAAAGGGGTGAAGTTTAGAAGGGACAATGAATCATCGACAATTCCCAGTACAAGCCTAGAATGTGCATGGCCTCTCTTCGGTCATGAAGGCATCCGAGACCATACCATGCTCCTCGATTAACCTGACTAAACCTTATTTTATAAATTGGGAATTTATATTTTTTTGTAAATACTATATATATAGGCTAGTAGTGTTGCAAGAGAATTTGTTGGGCTCTTCTCTCCTCTCCTGCTCAGCCGACTTGTTATGGATGTTGAATTGAAGAGGAGGAGGAGGAGTGGGAGAGAGGGGGAGGGGGGACGGGGGACGGGGGAGGATTGTTTGGTTTGTTGACTGCAAATGAATGGCGGTCCCACCGACCGACCCAAGGTCCCTTCTCGCATTCTTATTCTCATTCTATTCTTTACTTGAGCAGAGACACCTGAATTTTTACAAAAGAACCCACCGAACAACAAAAAAAACATCCATTGCTATTTCCATCAATCAAATTTAGGCTATACTTAAAAAAAAGAAAAAAAAAAATAAAGTTTGGAAACCGTACTGCGTGCGGCTACATAAAATGAAAGAAGAAAGTAATAATGTAAAGACTTAAACAGGAGGTATGCGCGTTTCTTTAAGGGCCGATAGTATAACGCTCGGTCAAGTCAACTTTTGACCGCCGGTCAAGGGAACCTCAGTCAACATTTGACCGCAGTCAAATCTAGTTCCGTAGTATAAAAAAAATGAACTCCGGTCCCATGACCGAAGCTCATACCATTGACAAACTCGCCTGTTGCTAACTTCATATTTATTTTGAATTCATTTTTATGATTTTTGAGTTGCTGTCAGCTTGCTGTTTTAAAATTATTGCTAAGATGGCCAAATTTAAAACATCAGTAAAGGGGCACATATAAAAATAAAAATAAATAAATAAATCGAAACACCATTGACCAGGGGAGGGGGGGGTCTTGATTAAAAATTAGTTATATATGGAGCAACAAAAATTTCCAGAGAACGCAAAAATATTGAAATATTTTTTTTTTTAATTTCAACAAAAAACAATTTACAAATATAATACAAAAAAAAATGGTATTATTTTATTTTGGCATCTTTCTCATTTGAGTGAATTTTTTTTTAGTAGATTGCTGTCAAAAAACACGTTTAGCCACCTCAATTCTAGCCTATTATCTATCAATTATAGTTTGTAATATATATTCCGTCAAATCCGATTTGTCGTCTCCTCACAATCAGGCAATCATATCAAACATAATAGTAGACACGATTACAAATATATTATTTTATTCGAATAACTTTTCTTTTTAAAAGAAAAAAAAGAAAAAAAAAGATAGAAAAAGGCCTGAGGACTAAAGCTTTTTGCTAAAAAATAAATAATATATAGGCCTATAATAATATTATTTTTTATTTATTAATATTTATTCCCTTATTATTAATATAAAATTTATTATTATTATTTTGTGAATATTTATATAATTTTAAAATTTTACCAACATTACTAATTTAAATTAAAATATATTGTCAATTTTATAATAAACTGTATTTTTACTTTGTTTGGTATTTATATTTTTGTTTATGTATTTAAAAATACGTGATCACCTATGGCCAGCTGTCAAAATTGGCTATTTGAACTCCGGTCAAAAATTTGACTGGCCGAATTCGGCCGGTCAAGTTGAACCTCGGTCAAAGCTGATTTGACTGGCGGTCAAGTTTTATACTACGCAATTCTCGGTCAAATCGCCTGTTGACCGCGGTTCAAACTTTGAACTAGCTTTATACTATCGGCCCTAAGAGACGCAATGATGCAATGCGGGAAAATTAAAAAAAAAAAAAAAAAAATTAGGGCACCCAGGGCGGGTTCGAACCCACCGCAGATGGGAGCAGCAATTTGCATCTTTATTTAAAGTTTTAGACATGATTGTGAAGTTTGTTGAAACAGATGATGACTGCAGTCAAAGAAATATTCGACGTTTCGGACACAAGTCCCGACCTTCTTTAAGAATTGTAGTGTAAGAGTATAGAATTTAAAATAACGAATATCTCATATAGAAAATAATCATTTAGGCCCAATACGTAGTGTAAGTCAAATTTATTGATTATCCAAAGCAACCCATAACTTAAACCCTGAAAATGCTTGAAACCTTTGTTTTTTCATTTAAATAACTTACTGAGGAACAAACAACGCATGCCCTCGGGCCTTGGAGTAGTGGTTAGGGTGCTGGCCATTTGTCCCAAAGCTCGCGGGTCACCCGTCCCAGGCGACAAAAATGTATTTAAATTGAATTGGCTACCCTACCTATCAATTCAAATAAATAGGGACGGGGCCATAGATGGCGAAAAAGACATTAAATGATAATAATAATAAAAAAAACGCATTAACAATCCTGAAGATGGTAGCGACTTGTGAATGAAATGTCAACTTGAAAAATAATACATAGAATTATTTAGTTCTTTTATTTAATAAAGAAATCCTATAATTTTTTTGATAGTTTCGGACAGGTCTGATGATGGTTAAATCCTAGGACCGAAATGTTAGAGGACTTGAAAGCATAAAAATAAGAATAAGCAACTGAAAAAAGTAGGTAGAGGAGGGATTTGAACCATGGTATTGCACATCTGTATCCCACAAATACAAATGGTACAAACCACGGCTATGCCTACCTTTTTCGGTTGTTTGAGATAATAACTCATAAAATTCTTTATTTACTTTTTTACTTTCTCTTACATTAACATGTATAGATTACCGAAGGTAAGAGAAAGTTGTGTGCTGTGCTACAGTCACAGATTTTTTAGAATTACTAAAATATGGAGGAGGAAACAAAAAATGTGTTTCAACAAGCAAACAAGTTCACTAGAGAGGGGTAACATATCCGAAATTCAGCAGTGCTTGGCCTTGCTTAACAGCCACATTGAGAAAGGAGAAATTTTCCAGGTATGGTGTGGTATTTGTTGGTTTAGCTTTGGTGCAGATCTCTGCGATACGAATTTAATTTTTTTTTTTTTCAATTAATAATAATCAAAGGGCCTAGAGAGAGGAGAGGGAGAGGGAGAGGGCAAAAATATTATTTAATTCATAAAGGAATTAATTGATTTGTGGGCTTTGGAGGGGAGTCCCCTCCCCCTGCCCCCCTCTCTGGACCAAAAACTGTGGATCGAAACGTTAACCGGCCCGATGAAGACCAAAGAGAAAAGCTTTGACGCACAAAAACACTACATCTATTGATCTCCTCTCCTCTCCTCTCCTCTCTCTCTCAATTCTAATGCTAATGACTTAGGTAACAAATTAATTAATAAACTCTCTGAGGTGAGCTATCAAATCTTCTTCTTGATTAAATTTGTGAGGGAGAGGGAGGGAAGATTTAAAATAAAAAAAAGAAAAAACAAATTCCATTCACTGGACTCATTTATGTATTTGAAAATAAAACAAACTGACTGACTAGCTGGAGGACATTGTTGTGATGGATCAATAAGCATGATTAAAAGGTCGGTCGATTCACACATCCCAATGCGGCGGCGACGACGACGACGACGACGACGACGACTACATCTTTAGTTCGTGTCTCGTGATTTTTTTTCCTCTTATTAAGTTGCGGCAACAGAAAAATATTTGAATAAAATCCGCCAACCGCCCAAAGGCCTTTTTTATTGTTCATATTTCAGTTCTTCGGAAGAGTTAAAAAAAAAAAATTTGGACAAGCCGACACTCCCGTCAAATTGTGTCCTGTGCTTGTCACCCCAGATTTTTTGGGTCTATATAAGCTTATATCTAGTTTCTGCTAATACGTATATCAAGAATTTTTTTTTTTTGGTATCCAAATGGCTTAAATAAAATCATCGGACTGCCTGGGGTCCGAACCCGCGACGTTCGGTATAGAAGATAGGCACGCTACCAACTACACCAAGCCCGTAGGCGAAAACGACCTTAAATAAATAATAATAAAAAAAAAGTTGTGGGCAAAAAATAATTTAGAAAATTTTCATTGCTGGAAGCGAGTCTTAGCACAAGAGGTGACACTTCTACCTTTGCGTCAGAAACAATTTAAATCTCACATTTATTAATAAACTAATAATTTGCTCAGGGGCCCACATCTTGTGGGTACGTGGATGGCGACCACGAGCTACCCGAGCTGGGACAGGCAGTCCTTCAGTTCTTTAAATGTCTGTATCTTCCTTCTCTTATCAACAGGCGTCAGACCGTGCGACGGGCCGGCCTGTCCTATTTCTTCCGGTCGTAAAAACGTATCATAGGTTTGGAGGGAAAGATTGAGGTCCGCCGACCCCGCATCGCGGGTCAAGGCGAAGAGAGAAGAAGATGATTAATAAACTAATAATAATATTAATAAAGAAAAGAAAGAGTTCCATTGTATTTATGTATAATACAGGCATGTTAAAAAAGCTAAAGATGTGAATAAACAACAAGCCTTTAGATGAACCCAAAATAGAATCGAAACGTCGCTTGTATTTTGAAAAAATATATGTCCTGAAAAGATCGTCTTTCATTATTTGATTAAATTAAATTTTAATTAATATTTCATAGCCAAAATATTTTTTTTAGATACAAATATTAAACACTAGCTACGCCGCAGATACTAGAAAAGCAACAGCCACTACGATAGTTGAAATGAAGCAATGTCAAGGGCGGTGGAACGTCTGATAGGTGGCCCCGAGGAACCAACGTGTAAAACGTCCCCCGGGTGTCATCGATACAATAAAATAATAATCTATACGTTAAAACCCCTAAATGGCCTCAGCAGCCAAAAGAGATCATTAAATTTAAAAAAATAGAGAGCACCCCCCCCCGCCCCTAATGATATTGAGTTCTTTGCTTTTAGCTTTAGTTTATGGAATGCAAAATTTCAAAACATATTTTTGAGTTATGGTTGACGTAACACGTTTGAAAGAAAGTTAATTTTGATTTTTTTTTCTCTTTTCTTTAGCGGCCTAGGCTTCGGTTGACGGGCAAAGGGGGAGGGAAAAGGGTGTTGTGACCCCGAGGGTATCTCTGTCCAAGAAATGGGGGATTAGAGTCATCAGCTGTTATATGCAAAAAAAAAAAAAAACCTAGCGTAGTTTTTTGACTGTCCCTTCTAGCGATCAATCGCTCAGAGGCATATTTTAGATAATCGCCTAAACTTTCCCTTCCATTGAAATTCCATTTCATCATAGTGCGGGAAAATAAAAATTATAATTACAATAAGACCGATAGGCGGTTAATAAAAAGAAATTGGAATAATTTTCAACAAGGGTGTGCTTTTGCTTTTTGTGCGAGTTCGATTGCGACGACCAGACGATTCGTCGCAGACAGTCTGCTTATCAATTGGGTTTCGAGATCTTCATCGAGACCTGTCGTTGTTTTATTTTGACATTATTCAAATGTAAAGGTCGGTTGCTTCACATTTAGTCAACTAGTAAAAGAACACCCTTAACCTTCTAGTTAAAAAATGAGTTTTATCACATATAATTAGCTATCTATGATATAAGGAAAGTTTTGTGAAGTTAGCAACTTCATAAAGGCAGCAAATGAATAAACAAGGCTTGTGTTTCTAATTTCACCTCTTAGCCTTTGGTTCTTAGCTAACTAACTACGATCCGGGGTCTTATTTAATCATATGATTAGCTTAACTAGATGTGAAAAGACTCGAAAGGTATAGTCAGAGGAATAGCTAGTTGATTAGAAGTGAAGCAGCTGGCAAATTGTCAAGTGTAAGTGCATATAATAATTAGAACTTGTGACGATTGTTCTCTTGTCGGAAATATTACAATTGGTATGGGCATTCGTAAATAGCCAGTCAGCCAGGCACTGGGCAAGACAGGCAGGTCACACACAGGACAGAATGTCTTGAGTCTATTTGCCCGGAAGAACGAAATGGTACTCTTTGAAATTATACAGAGAACAAGTATTGCAATCGTCAAAAAATTGGACTTAGAAGCTCCGTGAGTTCAAAAGAAAAAGAGAAAAGAATGTGTGTGTGTGCGTGAGTGTGAACACGATTACTTAAAAACACGTTCCTGAGCCGTAGTAGAGTGTAGAGAGTACTTGCTTGCCTCTTGTGCTATTAATAATGGTTAGAATTCCGTCTCAGGCTAATCTATTGAAATAAATACGATCTCGCCCTCGGGGCATGGCGTAGAGGTTAGCGTGCTAACCTCATATACCAAACGTCGCGAGTTCGGACCCCAGGCAGGCCGATGATTTTATTTAAGCCATTTGGGTACCCAATGGCCTGAGTTGCCGAAAAGACAGTGTGAATGTGTGTGTGTGAGTGTGAATGAGAAAAAAAAGTGTGAATGTTTTTTTATAAAAAAAAAAAAACAAATCCATCAACTGGAAGTTGTTTTTTTGATCTGAATAATTTTTGTTCACAGGTTTTTTTTTAGAGTATACAAGAAGGTAGAAGGGAGATGATTCTTAATTTTTCTATTCTCTATTCTCCGCTGGAAACCAGAGACACAACAAATGAATCCGTTACTATGAAGCAAGTCTCGCTATATCAAAGAAAAATAAAACTTTGATCAGAGAATGCATTTCAACATCTATTGGTAGCAAAGTTTAAAAGCTGACAAAATGCTTAAGAGCTTTAGAAATAGATAAATAAGCAATGCCAAGAAGAGCTCACACTCTGGATTGGTGCTCCAGAGGGAGAAGGCTGTTGAACGCGACTGGCGTCGGAAGGCATCAAAATTCTGATAAATTTATCGAATGATTATTAAATTAAAAAAAAAAAAAAACTGTGCAATTTCCTTGTTTTTAAACCAAAGATTTCGAGGAGGCTTCAGCTCCCCCTCCCAAAACTAAACATTTAAGCGAAATACTTGTTAAAACAAAAGGTTAGTCGATTTTAGTTTGAACTTCAATTAAAGTACCACTTCTGTTGAATTGACTCGGTTTGACCTCGGTGTTATAGGAAAGTCTTATCACTTATTTGAAAAAAAAAGTGCAAATAAATAAAATATTGACGCAAATTTGCAGCCCCAACTCTAACATCTTCTATCTATCCTCTTTAAGTAAAAATCTTGGAAACATCAAGGAAAGGTCATTCATTCATCTAATAAAGCTGACTTATTTTTAAAAGCCTATCACACAGGCTCCAATAACAAAAAAGTCTTTAATCTTTTAAAGTCTATTCATCTTTGGTATAGAATGAGGGTGAAGGTGTAATTAGAAAACGAACACCTCCCTTGTCCATCTATCGATGGATATTTTGCCCAAATTTTCGGTTATCATAGAATTTGTTTTATTAATAAAATATTGAGCGCCCCTTCGATTGGTACCGGCCCGGGGGGGATGTGTCGACAGTCAACCACCTCCCTTTTATTTCCCCAAAGTCAGTGAATTATTGAAATCCATTTAGAAATTATTTAAAAAACAAAATAAATCTATAAATAAATTTTAAAATTTGTTGGAAAAATAATTGCATACATACCCGAGGTACACAAATTCTACCATACTGGGGAGCTTATGACGTTTTGTAATTTGTTTTTGGGGTCACAGTATATCTGGTCTCCAAATTATAGCCAATCGCTCTTGATAGAAGGATAAAAAAAAGAAGCAAAATCGACAAATAACGCGGTTTAACCTGTATAAATGCTACTATATATATATATATATATATATATATACACTCTACATCTTATGTTAATCATGTATCGTTGGTGCTCGAATCTTTTTTTGGGGTTAATTGTCAACTGTGAAAAGCATGGCTGAATCCGATAGAACCCTGCAAGAGGGCGAAGAGAAGCAACGGAACTCGAGAGAGCGAGGAGATGCTTAGAGAAGTTGCATTTGTATGAAATCGCGGGAACTAAGAAGAATACCAGTTTGTGAGTTAAAATATACGTATAATTCATGTGTTATAATAACCTGATAACCCTAAACTTATGATATAATTTATTGTCTCTTTTCTGCTTAATGAACGTGGATAGATTCTAGATCGCCAACAATGATAATCGGTGGGGATGTTCACTTAACTCACAAGTAGCCGGGGGGCCTGGCAACGGAGAGGAGCAACAGTCACCACAATCGTTGCGATTAAGTGATGCCAAGCGCGGCAAAAGCTCGGGATTGGTGACCCCGAGCAATCAGCGTGTGGAACGCCCCCCGGTTGCCGTCGGAACTTGTATTTAAAAAGTATTTAAATAAAGAAATAACCCCTAAATGGCCTATGTAGCCGAAATGGGTTAAAAAAAAACTCACAAGTAGGAGGAAGAAGTGGTGGGAGGGGGGATATTTATCCTTCAAAAAATGCAGTTTGTTTTATTAATGACATTTGATATTCAACTATTGTTTTATCAGGTGATCTTTTCCAAAATTTTGTATGACAACAAACGTCCAAAATGACATTTTCATCTTCCGTGTATCAAATATTTGGAAATTGAGTGGAAGTGAAGGGGGCGGTAGCTAGCTACTACTTGCAAGAGTTAATATAAATGGTATGTGTGTGTGATGAAGATATAGGGCCTGGATTGGTATCGAAATCAAAATATAATTATTTTTTTATTTAGTTAAGTTTGTTAGTTATAAATCAAAGATGACATTTTTAAATAGTTCTTCTAAAGGGCCGGTCTTAGGTCGATTGGACGAATTGCACCATTTAGAATTACCAAATGGAGCTAACAATATTTATCTTTTTATCTCTAAAAAGAGACTGAAACTCTGTAGGAAAATAAAATTGCCTTTTTTGATTGAAAATATTCAATGGGAAATAAAAATAATGTTTTTATTTAGTGGCCTTGAGGAGATAAGACTCGAAATCGAAACATTTGCAATGTCAAATTTTTTTTTTAAATATTCTTTAAAATAATGTAATTTTAATTTATGAAAATTTCAACATCTTGATTTTGACAAATTCTTAATTAATTTAATAATAATAATGATTCACAAAAATTCAGATTTTAAATATCTAAAAATGTTTATTGATTTTTTAAAAAAAATTTACATTAATAAAAATCTGGGGATAAAGATCAAAGAGGCGGAGCTTTTTATTTATCAATTAATTGATTAAATGGAATTGGAATTGTTAATAACCGTAAAATATGGGGATATTGATTTTTTAAATGTTGTAAATAAGATTAAAGAGAGTCGAGGGTTCGAATCCCGGTCAGAGCCAAACGTGTTTTCATTACGCCCAGATATTTATTTATTTATTTATAAATGAAAAGTGAAAATCAATGTTTATAAATACGCTTTATATAATAATTCCAGGACCTACGATGTTTCTAATGAAATCAGAGCCTTTTAGATGTCAACATTGTAATAATCCCAAATTTTATATTATTTATGGCTCCGATTTAATTTCATTTTGGGAATTTTCTTTGTTTATATTATTGAAAAATCTAAATCTTGGATTAAACAATTAAAAGGAATAAAGTGTCAAAAAGAAATTAACCTTTGAAATATGAAAAAATAGAAAGAGAAGGAAATTCTTGTTTTTCTCTCGGTGGTAAATAATAAAATATTTTTAGGATAAAGGGAAAAATGAATAACTCCCCCCCCCCCCACCTCCCCGCCCCCATCGCCAAACAGACCCCATACGAAATTAGAAATTGGAAATCTTTATTTATTAATTGTGAGCATGCGAATCGGAGGCAAGCAAATTGTGTTTAAGAGAGTTTTTATGTCATTTTCAATTGTATTTCAAGAGTATTTGGACAGGAGTGATGTCTGTCTGAGAGAGCAACATCCACTTACCAGAGCTCGTTCTTGATGGGAGAGGAATTCGATTAGCGCCTTTCCTACGAGACCTCCGGACATAAGAACGTGACGATGTAAACGAAGCACTCGGCATATTTTCAATTTGATTTCACAAGCACGTAAATGAAAAATTCTAAACAAAGGAGACACTTGGATGAGCCAACCAGGCGGCCATTTTGTCTCCATTCAGAAAAGCTTCAACTCGCAGCTGCTGCAACGCCAACGCGATCGAAGCGGACATTGACGCAACTAAAACAGGTCACGTGATACCATAATGAAAAAAAAAAAAATCTAACAACTGCTGTTTTAAAGAAAAATTTTTATTAACTACTAATTAATAAATTAATATTAGATTTATTTTCATTAATAAATATTTTTAATAAAATTTCTTGGTGTCGAGTACAAGACCATGGTGAGCTGATGAGCACTGGTCCTCCGAGGCTGAATATTGATATTACCCTAAAAAGTTATTTAAAAATGTATTGGGCATATTGAGCATTTAGGGTAGGAATTTGATGGGAACGGTTCCTCTCCCTGTCAGTAGCCCCTTCAAGGGGGACCTAGAGAACACAAGAATAGCAAATAAAACTTTATTTATCAATTTATAAGCTACTTCATGATACAATTCTCTTGTTTATGATAATAATTACGGCACTGGGCCAGTAGATTTGATCTCGACAGCACTACAAATTTCGACCCCCCAAAAATAAAATAACATTAATTTACTTTACAATTTATAATTATAATTGTATACATAATGTACTGATGGGCATTAGAGAATAGATAATACATGAACAATAAAATTATTGAATAAAAATAAAAATGGTTTTATACCTCCCTCATTTTGACTATCGTAGCTAACATCAGTTGCTCTTTTGATTGTCACTTACAATTATTTTGTTGCTATCTTCCTTAGTTATTATTAAATGGTGAAAAGATAATAAATTAATTGCAATTTACACGAATTATGAAGTTTAAAAAAATATAATAAAATGGAGGGAATGGAAATGAAAGACTCACTTGTGCCCTCGGGGCGTTTAAGGCCCGTTCTTGCCTGCCTTGGCCTCTCTACTCTTTATATAGCAAGTTTGTATGTTTGGAAATCTCCTTTTAACAGGTAACAATGTCAACATGTAACAAATTTTTAATTTTCTAAATATATTCCTATTATTTATTTTACAGAGACCATCCCTCCACAATTAAAAAAAGATTTTTTAGTACTTTTGTCATGCTGTTTATATCACCTCTATTTTTATACTATTTTTCACAAGATCATATTCTTCAAAAGGTATTTATTCTAATGGAATTGTTATAATAATAATAAAAAAAACACAATAAAACATAATGATTTATTTTTAGTTTAAGAAAGGAAAGGAGAAAGTTTTTTTTGTTTTTAATGAAAAAAGCAAATGATACAATTGTTTATATTTTTCAGTCAAGCATTTGGCAATTATTAGGATTAAGGTGGGATGGAATTGTCTTGGCAACTATCGTTCCTTTATTATTAACTATGGTACTGTTTCTTGGTCCGCTTGCCATTCAAGGATATGTTGGCCTTTGGAAAATCTATACAGGTAAAAATAAACCATCAGATTTTATTTAAAATAGATTCCACCTCCAGAGAGAGGATCCGCTCTCTTGATTTAATAACAGCATCAGCTCTTTTAAAGCAACCACCATCGACCTGTGGTCCGAAATTTTAAATAAAATTAAAAAAATATAGATATCTTGAGTGGGGTGTAAATGCTTAATTATAAAATGAACCGGGGAAAAAGAGCAGCCAGATAAAAAATAATAAGTTTGTCCCCGACGTTTCAAGAGCTTGTCACACTCAACAGAATTGTCAAATCACATGACATCTGTAGCTACCGGCACTTATTTGACAATTTTGTACGCCTTGAAGACGAATATTAGGAAAAAAAAAACAAGTAAATTTTTGGTTTGTCCAAATTGTAATTTTCTTCTTTTTTTTCTTTTCAGAACCTGCCTTTTGGAGAGCCAATTTTTCTGACCTGATCTGGCTACGGAATCACGTAGTGGCTCCGCTCTCGGAGGAATTTACTTTCCGGGCGTGCATGGTCCCACTTCTCATGCAGGGCTTTCCTCCTGTCACTGCCGTCTACGTTTGCCCTTTGTTTTTTGGAATAGGTAAATTTTATAAATTATTCCTCTATCTGGGAATTAATCAGGAGGATGAAACCAGCTGGGTTTCCCCTTTGATTTGGAGCAGTGATAGAGATCTCGCTTCAAGGTTCTCTTCCCATGTAAAACGATAAAATTTATTTTTGCTTGTCGATCCCCTGACATAACTAAGAATGAGAAATTTTTACATATATTTTCTAAGATTTTTTTTTTATTTTAATTTAATTTAATTATGTTTTAATAATGGTATAGTGAGCGCCACAATTAAGTCCCCACCTGATAGCTTAAGCCTTAAGTATATGGATTATGGTGAAATATTTTTAAATTTGAAAAGGTAAAATAAAATCATCTGAACCAGATTTAATTTTACCTTTTCGGCCATTAAAATTATTTCATTATACACCATATACTTAAGGCTAAAGCTATCAGGTGGGGACTTAATTGTGGCGCTCACTGTACATGCTTTTTTATTATCTATATTTTAAAATATAATATAATATAAATATATAACAATTAAGTTAAAATATATTTTTATAATAATAGGCTTATTTGCAATATTCCAGATGTTCTGGAAACTGATTAGACCTCAATTTTAGAAAATAGAGATTGGGAATGGAGTGTGGGGAGGAGGGCAATGAGGAGAATGATTTTCCTTTTTTTTTTATTCTCCTTATTTATTATTAGGAAGATGTGATTTTTAAAAACCGTCCAGAGATATGGTCACATCGAAATCCGTCAGAGTTGACGCAGGCAGCTGCGCAGAACGCAAAAGTTAAAACATTTTTCTTCCTCAAATAGAAATGATAGCCATCTGGAGAATCAAGTGTCTATTTTCCCTAATCCAACAGGCCCTGGCAAGATGTTGGCCCTCTTGCTCGTATAAGAAGCGGCTGAAAATTGAAAAATATTTAAAGATTCTCACTCTGGATTCAATTTAGTATGTGATACACTGTATATATATATAAGGAATGTAAATGTCGAGTATCCGGTGACGGGGACCGAAAACGAAGCCCCGAGAAATAAATTATATTATTTATAAATTGTATTTTCTTTATTTCCAGCTCATTTTCATCACATGGTCGAAAGAATACAAATGGGAATGGAATTCCATAAAGCCCTCATAGTCTCATGTAAGAAATTTGTTTTTTATTTCATTAAATTTTGTATTTTATTTTATCTTTTTATTGTTTCTTGTTTTGTTTTTTTAGGTTTTCAATTTGCATATACTACATTATTTGGGGCATATTCAGCATACCTTTTTGCAAAGACAGGTATTTATTTCGAATATTATAAAGTTAGGGGCGATTATAACACAGGGGAACAATGATTTTGTTGACCGAGTATTTGAAGCTATTTCTGGGTATTTGGGAGGCGCTGTTTCCAAAAATCATCAATTTATTTAACTTGATTGGTAGCCAATTGAATTGAAATAAATTTGTCTTTCCGCGCTTGAGACGGGAAGCGAACCCTATCCACGAGAAGCTAATTTAAAAAATTTTAAATGTATCCTCTCTGAGCCACGGGCACTGATTTTATTAAATATTATAAAAACAAAATTCTTGCCTAATGGTTGAACTGAAATGTTCATTTTTCGACCAGTGAGTGCACGGCTTTTTTTCTTTGATGACGTTTTTGTTCATAATTTCGTTGATAATTAACAGATAAACACGAACGAATGCTTTTTAGAAAGCCAAAGAAGTATAGAATATCGAAAATATATGTTTTTTTCATTCAGGGATACCTAAAATTGAATTAGGGGTGACCAAAGCAAAAAAAAACTGAAAAAATTTATTTTTTTAAGCTTTAAGCCGTTTGCGGTACGTCTAAATGACCTCCGATTGGGCTGAAACTTAAAATTTATATGTATTATAACTATCTGCATATTTTTAAAGGGTGCCGCCTTAAAAAAATCCAGGTAATATAAAATTAGAGCCGCTTTAGAGCACATTTTCTATTGAAATTTTATTTTCTCTATAGCTCTAAAATCTGACGTGATGGGGCAAAATTGATGGCATTTTTGGAATCAGCGCTACCCAAATACCCAGAAATAGCTTCAAATTCTCAGTTAACAAAAAAAAAAAAGTATTTTTTGTTCCCCTGTGTAATGTGAAGGGGCAAACTTGTATTTGAACCCCCACAAAAAAAAAAAAAAAAATTAATATATATTATTTTACATTCTATAGCGCCTAAATGCGGTATCCATCCCATGCATTTATTGTGAATGCTCGCAGATGCAGAGTTCCCAAAACAATTCAAATTATTCGCTTTAGATGTGTATTTATTGACCTTAGGTGATGGAACCCTCCATCAGTCTCCTCTAATCCCCTTCGCATAGAGGGACATTTCCTTTCTCCCGTCTATTGCAAAGGCTGGAATCGCCTTGATTATTTTTTCCTTCCCCGTTGATTTGATTTGCGCCCTAAACATCTTTGCTCTGTCCAAAGTTTATTCTTCCAAAGAAGGGACCCAATATACACTTTCCACTTTGACTTTGCCTATACTGATTCAAGAATAATTTCTGGTTTCTAATAAAATGTTCCTTTCACAGGTCACATGATTGCCCCTTTTATAGTACACGCATTTTGCAATTATATGGGATTTCCGGACTTTGGGCAAATATTTATATTCAAGAACCCTCAAAGATGGATCATCACGTGTTTATTTATCATCGGACTCATCAGCTGGGTGTTCCTTTTGACTCCGCTCACCAATCCCGTGTTGTACGATAATAATATATTTTGGATAGAACATACATCATTACGTACATCACCCGGAACATCCTGACGCCAACGTGGAGTAATTACAATTGTGTGAATGTGTGCCATTATGAATTAACGTCTCGTTCGTTCGTTCGTTCATTCGTTATATATATTATATTACTATATAATAATAATTCAAATCTAATGAATGCTTCCAAAATACGTCCAGGAACAAAGATAATATTTGAGTAAAAAAAAAAAACTTCCATTTTAACAAAATTCGTTTGACTTGAAATATTTTATTTTTAAAAATAAAATACCGCAAAAGGTATGGATCAGAGGCGAAGAGAAATAATTTCATTTTTGTTGTTAAAATTTATCATTTAAAATAAAAGCGTGGGTCGCCATTGGTAGTTTAAGGAATTGTTTATCCTTAGATCCTCAAAACCCCATGCTTTTATTTTCAGTCATAAATATTCAGCAATTTTAACAACAAAAATGACTTTGTAAAAGTAAGTTAAATAAAAGCATAAAAAAAAACTCTCATTTTCTTCTTCAGACTTTTTATCAGATTTCTCGAGGGCCTCAATACAAAAAAAAATGAATTTTTTCTATGGTCTTCAGAAATTTTCTTTTATTCTTTTATTAAAGCAGATCATGCTCAGGAGAGCTCGCAGGCCCTTTATTTGGAGGTCCTGTAATTTTCCTCGAAAAACTAAACTTAATATAATTGCAGCAAAACAAATTAAAGTGACGAACTAAATTCCTTTTTTAGTTGATCTCTGCCTGCGTCTCTGTCAACAAATTAAAATAAACTCTTTTTCTCTACAAAATTTTTGCCATTTTGGCATGTACAGTGAGCGCCACAATTAAGTCCCCACCTGATAGCTAGAGCCTTAAGTATATGGTGTATAGAGAAATAATTTTAATGATCGAAAAGGTTAAACGTAAAATCTGGTACAGATGATTTTATTTCAACTTTTCAAATTTAAAATTATTTCACCATTTACCATATACTTAAGGGTAGGGACTTAATTGTGGCGCTCACTGTACAGTGCGAGTCAAAAATATGAGACCACCTGAAAATATTAAAATAAATCAAGGTAGATTGCAAATTTAACAAAATTCATTATATATATATATAAAACATCTAATTGAAAAACTAATCATAAAAAGGTTAATGAAAAAATTTGCCAAATTACACAAAAAAATTCATTATTAAAAAACGTTTTTTTGACGAGTCAAAAATATGAGACCACTTTTATTTAAGTCTATTTAAACTTAGAAAAAGTGAAATGTAGACACCTGTACCGACCATTTCAAAACAAAATATAGAATTACTATAACCTGACAATTTAAAAAAATTCTTAATAATTTACTTACTGGTTTTGATAAAAATCCAATAAGAGATTTTGTTGAATGATTTTAGCCTACAAGCATCTGAAGAACATGCCCTTTGTTACGGTCGTTTTTTGCTTTTGGCAGCCCAGTGTCGGATTTAATGCCGTAATTTTCTCTCAAACTAATTTAATTCTGCTCTACGGTTTTCGATCTTCCAATTTGGAGTGCAATTTGTTATTCCTTTTTAATTTGCACAAGTCTTAAACCATCGATGATGCCTTTTTCGTATTCAGTCAATTTGGACCCCTTGGAATTTTAAAGTTTCCAAAGTTAAATTATATTTTTTTTTAATTGTCGGGTTATATTAATTCTATATATATTTTGTTTTGAATTGGTACAGATGTCTACATTTCACTTTTTCTAAGTTTAAATATTATAGAATTAAATAAAAGTGGTCTCATATTTTTGACTCCACAAAAAACGCTTTTTAATAAAATTGAATTTTTTGACGAATTTTTTCATTAACATTTTTATAATTAGTTTTTCAATTAGATATATATAATGAATTTTGTTAAATTTGCAATCGACCATGATTTATTTAAATATTTTCAGGTGGTCTCATATTTTTGACTCGTACTGTAAGCAGGGACGTTATAGAATTTTTTCGGAGGGATATCAAGATCCCCCTCCCCTTGCCCCCATGCGCGAAAATATTTTTAAAATACCGGATATACTCGTACCTGAGCCCGGGTCTCAAAGACAAATTTTTATTAAAGTTTTTAATCTAAAGTATTCGACTGAGCCCCGAGATATAGATTTGAAAATTTTCGGGGGGGGAGGGGGGAGGCCGCCCCCCCCCCTCCCCCCTATATACGCCCCTGCCTGTAAGCAAGAGATTTATTCTTTCAGGTAGAGCAAAACTCTTTCAAATAAAAATGGAAGTTTGCATTTTACACAAAATATTTGTTCCATATCTAGTATTTAAATAATAAGAACTAATTTTAAAAACAATCAAATTTGGAGGCCCATTTGCATACACATCGAAGGGTAAATTTGACAACGTTTTTGTTTTGTCAAAAATATCCAATTTGCAATTGAATGATATCGTACTTGGAAATTCTCACAAAAATAAAATTTTCTTGATAATAATAGGGACATTCATCAATTTTCCAGATCTCTTCCCGATAATCACTTGAAATGTCTTGCCAAATGCTATTTGATATTAATATTATTTGTTTTAAGGTCATTTTCGGCATCTAAGGCCATTTAGACTCCATCTCAAAGCCATTTTAATTGAAATAAATTTCTCTCGCGAACCCGGGACCCCAGCTGAGAAGCTAATGTCTTCTCCTTGAGCCACGGGCCTTCAAAAGATTTCCTCTTCTGGGTCCCTCTATTCTTCGATTTATTGTAATATCCCTTACTATTTCAACCAAAAACAAAAACAAAGAAATAGAGCTGGAGATTGGCACCTGAGGAATGACGATCGAATTCTTTCCTCTTCCCTTTGTCGCTATCCGCCCAGTGTTCTTCAACTGTACTTTCTTGTTACTTTTTGCGCGGCGTTTTGTAATTATATAAATAAGGGAGCGTTAAATAGGAGAAGGAAATTAAAGTACGAGTACTTCTTTCTTTTTCATTGTTCATATCCTCAAAAGGAATTGTCAATGTTTGGTTCATTTACGGCATATACTCGTATATCGGAGATATATTTTCGAGAAGTTGCTTGTGCGAAGAAAGCACAATTTGCACTTCTAGTTCTAAATAATCAGCTTGTTGTTTTTTTTTTCAATTTCAAAACTATTAATTATTTTTTATCAATGGATGCTCATAATCTACATCGTCTGGCATTAGCAAGTGAAAATGTTGAGATCTCATCTTCGTTGCCAGACCATTTTTCGAGTCCAGTTAAGATTTGTCATAGATAAAGGATATTCTGAACACTTTTGATTTGACAGCTCTGTTTTGAGGCTTATTTTGATAACCTCAAGGGGGAGATTCCATCTGGACTTGGAGTTTTCTTGTTATCAGTTTCTGTCTTCCACATCAGGTGATTTCCCCTCATCAGGGTGGTTAAAAAAAAACACTTTTTTCGATTTTGACTGGTCAAAAGTGGTTAAAACCGTCCAAAATTGGTTTTAACCACAAAATTAATTTAAATTGTATTATATTTGGCGAAGGTCTGTCTATAGTTGATATTATGTAGATTGAAGGTTTCTGGATTTCTCCAATGAGCGAAGTTTTTTCAATTTTTATTATTTCTTAATGTGCCAGGGCCGACGTTTCGATCACATATAGAGCCATCCTCAGGGCCAAGCCATTGTCAATATTTTAATCCTCCATTAGTCATATTGGCATCAGACATTATTAATATAATAATAAATCAAATGACCAAATTTGATTGTGAAATATGTATTAGCCCTATGTATCTGTTCATAATACATATTACACTCTATCATCATCATTTGATTTATTATTATATTAATATTATTATTAATGCCAATATGACTAATGGAGGATTAAAATATTGACAATGGCTTGGCCCTGAGGATGGTTCTATGTGATCGAAACGTCGGCCCTGGCACATTAAGAAATAATAAAAATTGAAAAAACTTCGCTCATTGGAGAAATCCAGAAACCTTTAATCAACTTAAATTGTATTGGATTCCAATCAATTTGAATAAATAGGGACGGGATCTACCGTAAATGGCCTCCATTGCCAAAAAAGGCCTTAAATTAAATTAAAAAAAAAATATCCTGACACAAAAAATCTGGCGTGACAAGCACAGAACACAACTTTCAATTAGCGAATTGAAACTATTGGTACAAAATTCCTGTAAAACCAGGACGGTTAAAACTGGTTTTAACCACCCTGGTTTTTACCGACCCACCCTGCCCCTCATCCTGGGAAAAGATCTTGAATACATGAATCAAAACAAAACTCTCAAATATTTCCACATGTCCTTGGGAAATGTTTATTGGTTTTCTTTTGACAATTGCAAATTGAATATTTTTCAATTAAGGAAGATTTTTTTTTCACTCGGTGTGCGTTCATAAATAGTTTTAACTCCTCCACGTTGCGAGGATTGCGTGAATGGTGGGCCTCAAACTCATAAATGAATTCATTCTAAACCAAATATTTTCTAAAGAATAATAATTTTATAAAGAAAAAAGAAAAAAAACAAATCGAAAATAGAATTGTTAAATATTAAAAAGTTAATAATAATAAATGATTGATTATATTGAAATGTAAAATAGAATATTCTTTCTTTTTTTCTTTTATCAACGATCATGTACTTAATTTAAATTTTTATTTAAAAAAAGAAAGACATATTGCGTTATGAGATTAAATTTGTTTTTTTTTTAAGTATGGTTTGTTTTCTCTCGATTATCCATTGAGATACAAGAAGGTTTTAAAATTAAAAACAGGCGTTGTGACGTCAAAAAGAAAGTCTCAAGTTTGTTGAATAATTTAATTAATAATGGACCAAAGCTGCCAGGTTGCATTTGCCTTTTGTTTATTAATAACTGGCTCTTGACAGGCTTTAGACTATCCACTTTCAATTGGATCCTTTTGCTGAAATTATGGGTTAAGGGTGATGTAGTGGCGCATTCACGGAGGGACAAAGGACTTCTCTATGATTTAAAAATATTAATAATTAATACTTATAATACTTTAAATGGAGACCTAGGGGATGGCGTCACTAGGGAAGTTTTTAATCTTCGCACAAATAGCGTGAATTTTTCAGTATTTTTTATTTATATTTTTATTCCAAGTTTGGAGGGGGGGGGGGGCAGCTGTCCCCTTGCCCCCTCTAGATACGCCCATGTGCATTTGTATGATTGAACAAAATGTCGATTTTCGGCTTAACCCTCAAAAATTTGATTTTCTTTTTTTACTTCCAAAAAGCATCTTCTTTTTCTGTCTTAGTGACTAAAATATGATTCTGAAAATCGAATACATTTGTAGGAAAAACATGGATCCAATGGATAAATCGAGAATTTCTTTTTCTTGCCAACCGGAATGTTTTTTTTTTTTTTTTGCTTTAATAAAAAAATAAAATATTTAATTTACCACAGAATGTATTTTTAAAAGTTTGTGCCTAATTTTTTTTTTTTTTTTTTTTTTCTAATTGATTTTTTAATATTATTTGAAAGCCTTATTTTTTAAAGGTTTCGACAATAAATAAATAAAAAAAAAAAAAACTATGTCAATTTATCATTTCACTTTATTGAAAGCAACCTTTTATTTTTTTTATTTTAAAGAGGTTTCATAATCGAAAATGCCCAATTGGAATAGCCTATAAGGCAGCGTTATCTCTTGAAAAGTTTCCTTAAATTGCCCCTTTTTTTGCTGCAATATCCCGAAAAAGAGGTTTTTCAACGCGCCGGATTAGCCGGTATGCCGGAGTATCGAAGTTGGGATTAGTATGACACTACTGTATTTACAAAACAAATTTTATTTTTTAATTTTAATAAAAAAATCATGTTAGGCTATTTGTTTGTATATTTCATACACAAAAAAATTTTTTTGTCTTTTTACAAGTTTTTTTTGCAATCCGGCAAATTTTCCTACGTCCCCGAGCCGGGTCGTGACTTTGGGAAACGCTGCTATAAGGTGAATAGGCCCTCTTAACTTGATTAAACTTTGAGGGGGACAAACGAGTTGACTCAGCTCAAATAATATAAATCTTAAATATAAAAATAAATTTATAATTAAGTGGTGAGGATATCCAGGCAGCCAAAAAACAATAAAGAAAATTATATTTATCTTTATTTCATATGTTTGTCGACGTTTCGGCCGATATTATGGCCTTCATCAGAACAAATGCCGTTTGCCTCGAGCTCATAGAGGCTCTTGGCAACTCCTGACAATGTGTTTCAGCGAACATTCGTCGGATGTCATGACTTCTGGTTCAATAGTCACTAATGTTCACTCAAACACATTGTCAGGAGTTGCCAAGAGCCTCTCTGAGCTCGAGGCAAACAGCATTTGTCCTGATGAAGCCCGGAATATCGGCCGAAACGTCGATAAACATATGAAATAAAGATAAATATAATTTTCTATATTGTTTTTTTGGCTGCCTGAATATCCTCACTACTCAATATATATTCAGCCACTCCTCCTGAAATTAATCATTACTCAAATTTATAATTAAATTTTTTTCATATATTATTATGAGGAAGAATTCTTTGGTGGAAGAATTTATCTCTTTTTTATTCTTCTTCCGAGACACGTTGCGATCTCTCTATAGAGTGGCTTTCATGGGAAGGATGATACTAAAGTGAGTTCCCGATTCCTTCCTCTTGCTTTATTCCTTCGGATAATCGCCTCCTCAATTAAATTATTCTATTGACGATTGCTTCTAGAGCTTTGTGCCTCCAATCCAAGTTTAGCGCTTCTTGTTAATAACTAATCATCTCCCTGGTATAAACAATCTAATAATGGGGTCTTGAGGCAGATCGAACTTTTCTGTCTCTGGCACAATTTAAATTTTTTCTCTTATTTGAATTTTTCCCTTCGTGTCTGAAGAAGGAATAAGAAGAAAAAGCAAAAAAGGAAAGCATAGTGCAAATGGATAGAAGACAATTCGGAATCATTATTAATAAAATCATCGGATTAAAAAAAAAAAACAAATATTTATTTAAGAATAAAAGATTTTTTATTTATAAATAAGAGATGGAAATATTTTAAAATTAACATCCTATAATAAAAAATAAATAGCTATAGAAGGAACATAATAAAGAAAAAATAATAATATATGGATTTTTCAAATCCAGCCTAATCTCTTATTTTTTTTTTCATTTTTAATTTATTTATATTTTATATAAAGAAATTTGAGTGCCAATAAAAATACATAATATTTGCCTTTATAACGTATATTAAGTAGGCTAAGGCCTGGGCTCCACACCCTGGACCTCTATATTTGGTTCTTTTATGTGTATAATAAGAGGATTGAAATGAAATAACAGTTGAGTTTGTGGCTGGCAAATGCTGAAACTCGGAACGGAATAGAAGTTAATATATCAGCAACAGGGTGTTATAAAATATTTTGTAACTTGTGCCGAAAAGCCTTGACCACAGAGAATAGAGAAAATCGCACAATCGTCGAAAACTGCACTCGAAATCGCATCTGCTTTCTTCGAAATCCCCGCCCAAAAGGGCATCTTTCAATTTCAATTAACTATGAGATTAGTTAAATAATTCTCGAGAAGATATTAATATAACTTGACTAATCATAGTATGTTTATTTGTTGGTGGGGAAAAAAACCCGTCAACTAACAGGCGGGCTGATTTGCATTCTCTTTTCAATTGGTCTTTCGCCCTTGACCTGTGGCTCAGGGCTAGAGCAATAGCTTCTGGTGCCAAAGGTCAAGGGTTCGCAGCCTGTCTCATAATTGGATTGGCTACCAATCCAAAGGTCTAAGTGGCCTTCGACGCCGAAAAAGACCTTAAATCGAATTAAAATAAAGAATACGTCATGAAAATTGAAATAAAAATTTACCCCTTTGTTGTTTTTGATCATTAAATAACATGTTAAAAGACAATTGCCGAAAAACAAATTATACTTATTATTATTATGGGAGTTTTTAATTATATACCACATTTTATATTAATTATTTATTAAAAATATAAATACTCAACGTTTCACTCATGATACAAGAAAACAAGGTATGTCCACTTCGGAGCGAAAACTCGTCCTACTCTGCGCATGACGTCACGTGGCGGGCAGATAAGTAAGTTTGCTATGCGGAGTAGAGGGGTAAATCACAGTTTTGTTTGCTTATATTAACAGATTTTATGAAAATAAAAACAAAAACAAATATGATCACTTTTAAATATGTTTATTTTATTAAAAGTGAATTTTATTTTGTAAAAAATAAGTGGGTACAAGCTATTATTTTATAACTATGATACAGTCTAAAAATAAATGAACCCAAAATTATTCATAGTATAGGTATCATTTAATGTATATATGTGATATTTAATGTTAAATATAAAATTAAAATTACTTAATATTAAAAATGTATTATAGAAATTTTTTTATTTTCTTTGTACTTGATTTATGACAAAGATTTTTTGCAAAAGTTCCCGATTAATTTTTCGTATTCTAATATACCTCCGTACTTTTATATAATATTTTAAAATTTCTATAGAGATATATATCTTCATTATGCTTAGTTTTGCTATGAATTTAATTAGCTAAATCCGTTATTATATCAATATATTATTGTTTTTATTGAAATTATCTCCATGAAACTTTAGAAACAAATCATCTGCAACTGTAATAATTGAATATAAATTTTCAATTGGATAACTTAAATGTCCTTTATAGGAACCGGCCGAAATTCGGTTTCGGCCAAAAATTAGCCGAAACTTTCGGCCGGCCGAAACCTGAGTCTGAAAAGATGGGATGAGAATCGCACGCAAAAAAAAATATATATAATAAATAAATAAATAAAAAAAGGACAAATGATTTGCACTTGAGGAAAAAATTTTTCCCGCAAGGCGGAAAACTTAAGAGTCCGCAAAAAGGAGAAAAGGTTCCGCGGGCCCCCCCTCAGAAAAAATTTCTATATACGCCCCTGATAGTAAATACAAGTTTCGGGTTTCGGTTACGGTTTCGGCCGAAACTAAGATTGAGGTAGAAATTCGGTTTCGGTTTCGGCTGAAAATCTTGTTTCGGTCGGACCCTAGTCCTTTAGATATAAATAATATCCAGTTTAAAGTTTCATTTATTTTATCAAATTTCTTTAAATTATTGCCAAGAAATGAATATTTTTATCTAAATCGATATACTATATATCCAGCTAAATTCTCACTGTATTTAAATATGGTAATAAAATTATTGTTAAAATAATAATTTTTGATTATTTTTTTTGGAAAGAAAAACACTTACTATTTTTAACATTAATCTTATCATCCCTGCCGCAGGCATTTGTCCATAATTTACATAAAGTTTCATCCTTTGGAAATCTATGATATTCCCGATGTTTTTTACTAAAATTACTACACCCATAACCTGCAGAGTACGGCATTTTGACTTCACAGTTCAACAATGCATTTAGTAGTATGTAAATATCTGTGGTAGTATCTGTATGCCACGTGCCACGTTTCACAGTGAGCTAGAGATAGGGAGAAGTGTATTTGTATCATAGTCTGCCTGCCATGTCTGCCTGCCACGTGACGTCACAGTGAGCTAGAGTGAGAGGGAAGATGTGCGCGTGGCTATACCTTGTTTTCTTGTATCATGCGTTTCACTTGCTTTGATAATTGTGTCCAACTTCACAGCAATGCCTGCAGATGGCGGTGACGTCGTTGTATATAAAATACACGTAACGGTCTCTTAAAGGTTAAGTTCGGGAGGAAGTGTACAGTACTTGAAAAACGACTGCGGTCGAAATATTCTACAGTATTTATATTTTTAATATATAATTAATAACACAGTGTGGTCTATA
>JAKCPI010026775.1:0-14660 GCA_023213315.1 Euborellia annulipes | reverse complement strand
GACACACACCCACACACCCACCCACCCACCCACCACACCACCACACACAGACAGACCATGTCGCGAAAACCACTTTTTTGGATTCAGGGGACCTCAAAACGTGAAGATCCATCAAAATCTCGACATCGAATTTTTGACATGAATCCAATACTTTCTCTCTATATATATATTACATATATATACATAGGTAAGAGAAAGTAAAAATGGGAATTTAAATAATAATTGATTTTTAATCTAATAAAAAAGAAAAAGATTTAAATTCCGTTACCATGGCAACCATTTCTACTTTCTTATGAAGAACAAGAGTAAAGTGGTCTTCAAGAAGATTTCAACGGCAAAATGAGAATATACATTTTAAAGAGCATCTAAAAAATAGTTCATTTATGAATTTTAAAAAAATCCTTGGAGGGAATTTTGAGAAAATCGAAAAAACTGAAAAAGTACATCAGTAAAGTACTAGTACTTTTTGGCCGATTTTTGTTCAAAAGCTTATTTTGAGACTTCTTCAAAGGTACCTAAGTTAAATATAAAATTTCAATCCGCTAGCTCAACTTCCTTCATGCTAAAAATCTGTCCACACACACAGACACACACACAAACACACATACACACACACACACACACACAGACCAATTTGCGGGACCCACTTTTTTGGACTCAGGGGACCTCAAAACATGTATATCCATCAAAATCTCGACATCGAATTTTTGACATGATCGCAATACTTTCTCTCTCTATATATTTCATATATAGGCTAAGAGAAAGCAAAAAAGAATCTAGGAAGCGGAGAGACGCAGATTTTATGACGCTTGGTCAAATCATTTTCTTCTCCCCTTCCAGAAGAATAGATACCGGTAGTAGATGTAACGAGTTTAAGTGGGAACGTCATTTTGTTTGTCTGATTCATCGCAATTAAAAAGGCGAGGAGAGGAGGCACATGTACGTACTGGCGCTGGTAGTGTCATCCTATGCCGAGACACGCTCCGCTCCGCTCCCAATAGGCCTCATCTCCGCCTAGGCACGTACAGCCCACTTATTTACTATTAGAGCTACAGTCAGACACAAAAAGCAAACCAATTATCTTGTTAACTCCTTGCCAACAGGGCGACACAAAATTATCTCCTAAACAAGTCTCAATATTCAAGAGAAATAAAATTAATGTTGTCATTTATTGTAATATTTGACACGCACTATTAAGTAAATAAAATCATTAAAATTACAATAAAAACAAAGAGCCTTTGGCGGGAGCAAATAAATACACATTTAATATAATAACTCTTTGGCTCTGAGCTTCTGGTGCCAAAGATCCCGTTCAAGGCGAAAAAATTTATTTTAATTGAATTGGATACCAATCAAGAGGAAATGGCCCCAGATGCCGACAAAGACCTTCTAGAACTTTACTGATGTACAGTGAGGGGCAATATTAAGTCCCACTACACGCACTTGTGATTATTACATTGTTTAAAAATGCAGCCACCAAGATCATCATTGTTAAGCAACGCCAAGTGGTGCTGAAAATCGGGATAGGTGGCCCCCGAAAAACAAGACCATTGTACGCCCGCCGGAAGCCGTCGATACATGTATTTAAATAAATAATAAATATTTATATAAGTCAAATGACCTCTGCAGCCGAAATGACTTTAAAAAAAATGGCTTAAATAAAATCATCGGACTGCCTGGGTCCGAACCCGCAACGTTTGGTATAGGAGGTTAGCACGCTAACCTCTACACCAAGCCCCGAGGGCAAAGAAAATTATTATTATTATTATTCAATTCCAATCCAGTGCCTGCTTGAGGATTTGTTTACATTCATGGAATACACAAATGAAAAGAATACATAAATATTTCTCTATACATTTCTTATGGGAGAAATCGTAACTTTAAGAATTAATAACTCAAAAAGTTATTGGAATTTAGGGATGAAAATAATTTTCCTATAATCCCTAGAAGGTCCTCTTTATGCATAAAAAATTTCATTTCAAAATTCCAACGGGAAGTGGCGATAAAAGGAGCGTGACAGACGGACACTCCGCAATTATTATATATAGACTAGCCGCGCCGCCCGCCTTCGGCGGGCTTCGCGTCTAGCCAGGGGGCTACGCCCCCTGGACCCCCCACCAATTCCAATTCTTATGAAATTTTGTATTTATTTACGATTCTCTATTGTGTATAAAATGTCCAAATATGAGATTAAAATTTTGAAAAATAACCATAGTTTATTTGAAGCAGGCAACATTTAAAACGCAAGGTGCTATGGGAAAATGTATATCTGGACACGTCCTGTCCCACCAGATTTTATCGTCCCGCTTGTCCTTGAGGAGAGAGAGAGAGAGAGAGAGAGGGCAACCATCAAGGCCCTTTATCCCTTTATGTAGTGGGCCTAAATAATTAATCGAATTTGAAGTCGCGCCGCTCAAGTGGGCCCATCAACTCGTTCTTCTAATTTAACTAGGCAGCCTAAAGAAGCCTCTCTTTGCTCTTTTTCTTTTTCTTTGCTCTGCACCCCTTGAAGACAAGAGCAAAAAGGGTTGTCATCGTCCTCGTTGTTGTTGTTGTTAAGGGAATGGCTATTGTGACTTGGGGCTCGTTATCTCTTCTCTTCTCTTCTCTTCTCTTCTCTTCTCTCTCTGCCCTCTTTACACCTCCCCAACCATTCAATAGGGAATATGTCATCGCCTTTTCAACACCTTCTTTTTTTTTTTTAATAAATCAAATCAAGCTGCAAAACATTTCTGTCTTTTAAGAAAAATTTCTTATACAGAGGAGATGTGGTGTGACTGGTCGCACAATCTTTAGAGTTACTCCCACACCACAGCACATTAGTTAGTGAACTTGAACACAATCCTAGAGAATCCTAAATAAATACAAAGAATTGGAAAACATCTTCTTAAATGTGCAAAAACGAGGTGGCCGCAGAGAAATTATTTTTGCAATTTAAAGAGAAAGTTTTCTATTTTTCCATTATTTATTTATTTATATTGATTTATTTGTTTATTTGATAACACTCCCAACAGGAGATTCCTATTTCCTAATTTATTTCTAACTAATCCGAGGACCTGAGGGAGAAAGACGTTCGTTCCGTCCCCTAAGCCAGCCTTGGCAAGCAATTCACCTACAGGTCAGAAAAGTTCTCTAAAATTGCATCATTGCTCCTTTCAGATAATCTCTATCTCTATAAGTTGATTATAGCCAACCTGGAAGGAAGGTGATGTGATGTGATTATAATGGAGAAGTGGAGATGTCTGCCAAATTAGAATGATCCAGGTTCAATAAACCTCCCAGAATAAGACGACGTTTCGGCCTGAATGTATTTGGCCTTCTTCAGATAATGGGAATTATACACATAGTGCAAGTGCACATGTGATTGAACTTGGATTTGTCAATAATAAAATTTATTTATTTTTAATTGATTGAAGGAATCAGGATGTCACAGCCATTTTTGCTGAAGAGGAGTGTAGACCTATATATATAGAGATAAATCAAAATATTATTTTAATTAAATCAATTTTTATTTTCAGAGTTTTGGCCACGAAGGTTTCAATCCTCAGGGCTTGAAAAGTTAAATTATCGTGATTTATTCACTTTTCAGGCACTGATGATGGTCCCTTGAGGATTGAAACCTTCGTGTACATTGGTTGGCCAAAACTCTGAACAGCAAGAGGGGCTGTGACATCCTGATTCCTTCAATCAATTAAAAATTATGTCTACACAGCAAAACGAAAATTTATTTAGCTTACGAGCTTGGTGAAGGGGCTAGCGTGCTGCAAAAGTCGCGGGTTCAGGCCCCAGGCAGTCCGATGATTTTATTTAAGCCATTTGGATACCAAATGGCTTAAATAAAAAATGCCTGGACCCCTAATATGTATATTAATTAGTAAAAGTCTTAAATGGCCTGAGTTGCCGAAAAGACTGAGTGTGAATGAGAAAAAAGTGTGAGTGTTAAAAAAAAGAATTCAAATGTACCGTACTGTCGGAGCTTAAATATATGTCGACACAAAAAATCTGGTGTGACCCTTCGGTAAGAGAAAGTTGTGTGCTGTGCGACCAGTCACACCAGCTAATTAGGAATAATTAAAGGAAGTTGATGTCGTCGTTTACATGGATATGTTTTTTGTTATCGTAAAATTTAAATACGGCCCTCTTATTTATTCTTTAATTAAACTTTAGAAGAATCTTCTCGTTATCGTTATCAGTAATTGATATCATTTGAGATGATGGTTTAAAATTTCACAAGACGCTATTATTTTATTAATTCTTTCTTTAAGGATTAAATTTACATTAAAGAATAAAGAAAGAAAGAAAGAGAGTATCTATTTACAAGATCTCGCTAAGTATTTGTTAAGACAACGACATCGACGACGACAACGACGGCGTCGACGGCGACGACCACACCTCGCAAGCAAGCAAGCAATTCAATCTGCTTGATGACATCTAGCCTCGAGGGTTACAATAAACAAGTCAAAGAATAACGAACGAGAAGAAGAGAATATAGAGATAATAATGAGTGCCCCCCCCCCTCCCCCCCTCCCCAGGCAGGCAGAGAGGAGCAGCACGCGCGCGAACGTGCCAAATGTCACGTTGCCAATCGGCACGTATCTCACGCTCTCTAACACAAAACGAGGTAGGAGGGGATCCCAGCTAGCTAGCATCTTTCTCTCTCTCTCTCTAAATTACCAACGTCACACTCGATGCTCATTTTTATCGAGGCAAATGGATGCATTATATATACTCTTTGCTGTCATCAGCTGTCAACACACTCTTTTTTTTATAATAATCTCAATCAGTCAAATCCTTCTTATGTGGCCACTTTGCGTTTTATGTCTTCGTTTGTCGGGACACTTACGTTAGCCGAAACTTGTAGAAATACTTCCAGGTCCTTTTTGTAGTTTTGTTAAAGTTTTTACGTTAAAAGGATAAGGATTCGGCGTCGGCAATTTTACATTCCTAGTTGAAGTTAAGTATGCTGGGACGAATCGTAAAGGTTATAGAGAAAATACACCATTTTCGATTTTCTCGAAATTTGCTCCAAATATTTTATTTAAGATTCATAAATTTTTTAGATTCTTTTTAAAAAGTATATTCTCATTTTGTAGTAGAAGGTGAATAAAAAGAGAGAGCAGCTAATTATATTATACCCTCAGTGCTGACGTTTCGGTCCTGTTTAGGGCCATCCTCAGAGCATTAGGGTTGTCATCATAAAATTGAATTTCAACATTTCACCTATATTTAACATTGTTGGTCGATTCTATATACAATTATATGTGATTAGTAGATGAGATGTTTTTATGAATAAACCAAACTCGATAGAACAGTCACAAAGAATTTTACTTGCAGACTTTACCATTGAAAAACGTCTCATCTACTAATCACATATAATTGTATATAAAATGTTAAATATAGGTAAAATGTTGAAATTCAATTTTATGATGACAACCCTAATGCTCTGAGGATGGCCCTAAACAGGACCGAAACGTCAGCACTGAGGGTATAATATGATTAGCTGCTCTCTCTTTTTATTCTCCTTCTACTGCATCAATTCTTCTTCTTCTTTCTTCGCCTGTTTATTCCCGCAGTGCGGGGTCGGCGGAATTTGTCATTCAAGGGTTTTTGCAATAGTTTTGAATAGAACAGGCCGGCTCGTCGCACGGTCTGACGTCTGTTGAAAATTTATAATGGGAAGAGACGGACATGCAAAGAAGAGAAGTACTGCCAGTCCCAGCTAGGGCAGCTCGTGGTCGCCATCCACGTGCCCACAACATGTGGGCCCCTGAGCAACTTCTACTGCATCAATTAACCAGCTATATTTGACTTTGAGTATTCACAAGATTATATAACTCACTAAATGTATTTCGAAGTTTACTTGTAATAGTATTCAGATGAATTTGAATGAATTATAATAAAAATTGTTTTTACAAAATTTTTTTTTTATTTTTCAGGAATTATAACACTGACGACTGGTTTGCGCACATTTCTCAGTTTCGGGACCATCATCAGGCCTAAAAATTAAGATACATTATAAAAAAATTAGGTGTTGGCTGTGTCTTCTACACAACCGGTGGCTTTTTAACGTGACAACGTCTTTTGCTTGATTTCAAAAAATTTTTTTTTTCTCTTACCTATATTGAAATATAAAGAGAGAAAGTATTGTTTTTATTTTTATTTTTTACTAGTAGTTTGTTTTCATAAATAAACATGTTCAAACATTTTCATTGAAACAATATATGACAGGTGTGGCCAAACTTTTATCCATTAAGGGCGACTTATGCTTAAAAAATGAGGTTTTTCGAGAAAAAAACCAATTTTTGAGTTAATTACTCGGGATTTTTTTATTTATTCTATTAGAGGTTTTCTTTCTGCACCAAATGACATCCCATTTAGTCTGATCTGATTAGCCGTTCAGAATCTACAGGGGTTTAAAATTTCGAAAAACGAAATCCCGCCGAGTGCTCTCATGCGGTAAAATGACCTCATATCAAAAAAAAGAAAAAAAGCCCTGGGGGTATTGAACCACTCTTTCTAAAACTATATTTAGATTTAATGTAGCTTTTATGGTCAAGTCGCTATGCGTTGCACAAGTAGGGCTATTTTTCGATATTTTTTTGCCTAAAAAATGAGGTTTTTCGAGAAAAAACCAATTTTTGAGTTAATTACTCGGGATTTTTTTATTTATTCTATTAGAGGTTTTCTTTCTGCACCAAATGACATCCCATTTAGTCTGATATGATTAGCCGTTCAGAATCTACAGGGGTTTAAACTTTCAAATTAGAATTTACCGCAGCGCGGTAAAATAAAATGATAGGAAAAAAATAAATGGTGAAATCGTTAGCTGAAAACTCATTCTTTCTAACCGTATATTTCTCATAATTATACCTCTTAAGACAGAGGAGTTATTCAAGCCAATAAACTTTTTCGTGCATGCCCCTCTAACATGCCACTATAGACACATGATTTGTAAGACGTTGTCACGTCAAAACTTAAGGCTTAAAACAAAATCTATCTGATCTTAAATTATAATTTTACATTTTGTTACATTGATTCTTTAACCTTAAATAGATCAGATAGATTTTGTTTTAAGCCTTAAGTTTTTTATAATGTATCTTAATTTTTAGGCCTGATGATGGTCCCGAAACTGAGAAATGTGCGCAAACCAGTCGTCAGTGTTATAATTCCTGAAAAATAAAAAAAATTTTTATTATAATTCATTCAAATTCATCTGAATACTATTACAAGTAAACTTCGAAATACATTTAGTGAGTAACCAGCTATATCAAAAAACTTCCAATACTAAATATTCTCATTTTGCCTTTGAAATTGTTTGAAGCCACACTTTACTCTTGTACGTACTTGATAGGAAAGATAGGAGGTCTAAATATTTTCCGGCGGATACGTTTACACAAAAAATCTGATGTGCCAAGCACAGAACACAACCTAAATCATGTGCGAGCAGTCACACCAGCTTTTTTTATGAATTCACCTAGAGCCTACGGTTGGAATTTTCTAGAACATGCCATACTCTGATGAGGGAGGGAATTCCATCTCGCTTGTTGTCTCCCCTCGTTCGTTCAAACTTTTCAATCCTTTAATGAGATTTTTTTTAATTTTTATAATTATTCTTTTTTTTTTTTAGCGATTGATAACTTTTTGATTGGAAGGGAAAAAATTTCAGAGAATTTATTTATGAATATAAAAAGAAAGTTTTTTTTTTTTTTGATATTGATAAAAGCCACAAATAAGAAGAAGAAGAAGAAGCCAAGGGGGTGGAGGGGGTGGCGGGGGTGGAGGGGGTGGAGGGGGGGCAGTTGTTCTTAATGACGAGAATCGAACCGTATCAAGTTTTACAAAGTAAGTTGAGTTTTTTATTTTTTGATTTTTTGCGTGTGATAATCCCCATTAGACTAAGAATATAAAAAAATTTTTTTTTTTTTTTTTTTTTTTTAATCATTATTCTTTGACTTGGAGAGGAAAAGCAGAAAGGAGACGACGAGGTGCGTCGCGTTCATTCAATTTAAAGCTCTCAAATTTCTTTTTTTTGTAATTGATATGATCGCTCAATTTACAAATAAAAATGATTATTAAAACTTTTTGCTTTCTTCCTTTGTTAAAAATAATTATATCGGCTCTATTCACGTCCCGGGGGAGAAAAAAAAACGAAAAAACTTTTCCAAATAGTGCAATTTAGAAGAATATTTGGACCCTGTTATGGAATGGTGTGTCAAAGACCAAAAAATTCAAAATTGAGTTAAGCACGGAATATTGTTTCAAATGCTTTAATTAATAGCATTTTTTATGAAATATGTCCTAAAAAAAATGTATATTTAATGTTATTTGCACAATTGACAAGAAAAATTATATATAATCCAATGAAAACAAAAAACTTTAATGTTAATTTTCTCAAAACTCGGTAGATGGCGCTTGACACACTAATACGTAACAGGGTCCAATTGAAGCCGCGACGCCTGCCTTCGGCGGCTTCGCCCCCCCCAGGACTACCTGGAGCTAGCTCGGGCCCGTCTACCCTAAGAATTTCGGAATATAATTTTCCCGTAATCCCGAGAAGGTCCTCATTATGAATATAAAATTTCATTTCAAAATTCCCACGGGATGTTGGTAAGAACAAATTTCACCGATCTGGCTCGTTGTGTTTTTAACTCGTCGAGACCACACACACACACACACACACACTTTAAGATATACAGTAGATTCCCGGTAATCCGAACCTCGCTAATCCGAACTCTTTTTGCGTACGATTTTTTTTTTTTTTTTTAAGAGGAATATAAATGAAAATTAGACATTAAAGGAACTTTATTTTATTATTATTATGAAATATCTATTTAGAGTTTAATATCACCGACAAGTTTCACGGTTTACAACGTTATAAATACGACTTTATTATCAAAATTAACTAATTCAAGCTTACAATTCCGGTTAATCCGAACTTCCCGATAATCCGAACGACCCTCGGTCCCAATTAGTTCGGATTAACGGGACTCTACTGCACTTTCACAAATGTTTTTTGTTTTTGAACATAGGCGAGGTCTAAAACGTCAAGAATCTCCAAATCGAATTTTTTTATTAATACGATTACCTCTTCTACTTCATATAATAGAAAAGTAAAAATCTGGTGTGACAAGCACAGTACACAACTTTCTTTTAGCAAAGGTAAAAAATCACACACAAAATCTGGCCTGCGCCTTTTCTTAATTATGAGAAGACATGCCGCCCGCCCTGGGCGGGCTTCGCGCCTGCACAGGAGGGTTACGCCCCCTGGACCCGCCTGCGGCAGACCCTCGCCCATAAAGTTCTCAACATTTCGTTTCAAAATTCCAGCGGGATGTTGGTCAAATAGAGCGTGACGGACGGACAGACAGACGGAAACGGGGCGATTATAGTTATTATATAATATACTATAGATGAGGTCGGTGGAGCTAGAATTTTCCCGGGCCGCTGTGACATCCCAATCCGGCCCTGGCCACACCTATTTAATATTAAATACATCAGTAAAGTACTAGTACTTTTTGGCCGATTTTGTTCAAAAGCTTATTTTGAGATTCTTCAAAGGTACCTAAGTTAAATATAAAATTTCAATCCGCTAGCTCAACTCCTTCATGCTAAAAAAATCGTTACACACACACACACACACACACACACACACACAGACCAATTTGCGGGACTCACTTTTTTGGACTCAGGGGACCTCAAAACATGTATATCCATCAAAATCTCGACATCGAATTTTTGACATGATCGCAATACTTTCTCTCTCTAAAAAAAAAGGAATGACACTGATATCATCCAAGGGCGGATACAAGGTGGGGGTAATTACCTCCCCCGAGATTTGAAAAAAAAAAATACTTTTTCGAAAAAAAAAAATTTATTTTTAATGTAAAATTTTAAAAATTAATACTTAAAAATTTGATTATACTTAAAAATTTGATTTGTATTAACCGTATATTCTGGCCAACAAGTACAGAATGCGCCTTTAAATTAAGAAAAAATAGTGTGCTGTTCGACCAGTCACACCAGATTACCCCCCCCCCGCCACTGATATCATCTCACAGATTGAGGGAAGCGCACCAAGCGGGGAGAATTGGAACTAAAGAACAAGCTTGCTGTTTGTATGCTTTGATTCTCTAATGCAATTGACATTCAAGTTTAATGGCGATTCTTGGAAAATCTATTAATAACTGATGATTAAAATGATTCAAGACATTTCTATAAAAAATAAAAAAAAATATGAAATAGAACATTCAACAAATATAAACTTAGAAGGGAGAAAGTTTTATGATACGAGAGAATTAATAGATTTTTTTTTTTTATTAATTTGCTTTTCTGGGTGCATCAGCACCTAGGCTATCTTGCATCTCGTACAAGAATACATAGGCGCCGGAACTGGGGGGGCACGGGTACATTGCCCCCCTGGCATCCTACAGGGGGGGCAGGGGGGGGGCAAAATTTCTTCTTTTATTTCATTTAGTTTTAAAAATGATATATTTTAAAATTTTTTTTATTTAAATTAAAAAAAAATTAAAAAAAGTAAGAAATTTTTTTATTTTATATAGACCTATTGTATTTCTAAATTCTAAATACATTTTATATGGAATTAAAATAATAAAATTTAGATAACATGAAAACTTGAGACTTTATGCCTTGGAAAAAAAAAAATTAAAATAAAGAAAATTAAAAATATTTATTTCCTTCAAATAGTAAATAACAAATCTACTATATAGCCTAAAAAAATTTTGATTAAATAATTTGCATATTGTTAAACTATATATTTGTAAAAGTTAAATATAAAGGACTACAGACTATTTAGTGTAGTTGATTAACAGTTATAAGAAGAAAAAAATGAAACGTCGATTTATTGATGATTATTTTAAAAAAGAAACAGGTAAGAATGGCCGTAGGCCTACTCTTAAAAACTTATTTTCTTCGCCAAAAATATACGTACGCTAAAAATTTAATAAAAAAATGAAAATTTCTTATTATATCTGGTTCTTTCGTAGGCTCTTTAGAAAAAGGAAGCATTAGCACGGGTAGTCCTTTGCACCATGAGCATCGCCCTAGTACCAGCAGTAACATTTCTTCCACAAACACCATAGGTATTAATATAATAATTTCAAAAAATGAGTCATTATGCTTGTTTATTGTTTTGTTGCCTTGCTCAGAGATCGGAAATTCAATTAAATAATTTATTCATTTATTTAACAGAAAACATCGCCGATGATCCATCTGCTCCTGTAAAGAGTGTTTCTTTTGCTTTTACTAAAAACACACACGAAAAGATATGCTCTTTAAACGAACCGTATCAACCTTTGGATATTCCTCCATGGACCCAATCTGGACGTAATCATAATTTTCAGAATGAGTGGTTCACAACATACCCTTGGCTTCATTTTGACTCAATGACTAAAAGTATTTTTTGTTTCATATGTGTCCAAGCGCTAGGAAAAAAATTAGTAAAATGTGAAAAAAATCATGAAACAAACTTAGTGATTGATGGGTATAAAAACTGGAAAAAAATTATCATAAAATTAAAAAGTCACGAAAAATCTGCTTTTCACAAAGAATCATTTATAAAATTAGAAGCACTGAAGAAAAATACTCCAATTATTTCCTTATTATCTGAACAAACATTATCTGTTCAAATACAAAATCAAATCGCTCTAAAAACAATAATAACCTCAGCATTATATTTAGCTCGTCAGGGAATTGCATTTAGAGCACATGATATTAATGAAGGAAATTTCATTCAATTATTACGTCTCAGGGAAAATGACATTCCAGAATTAAAATTATTTTAAAACACAAAAAATCATATAATTCTTCAGATATTCAGAATGAAATATTGAGAATTATTTCCCATGATATTTTGCGTAAAATTATTAAAATAATAAAAAAAGAGGAGAATATTCTCTCATTGTTGATGAAACCAATGATGTACAGGGAAAAGAACAAGTTTCTATATCGATCAGATCTGTAGATGAAGATACTCTTGAAATTGATGAGTTTTTTCTTGGTCTCTATGACACTCACTCTATGACTGGGGAATCATTGTATAATATTATAAAAGACATGCTTATTCGTTTTGATTTAAGTATGGATCTCTTGCGAGGACAATGCTATGACGGAGGATCAAATATGACCGGAATAAAAAACGGTGTCAAATCAAGAGTGTTGGCAGATCAACCAATGGCTTTATTTATTCATTGTTCAGCTCATTCTCTAAATTTGGCTGTGCAGGATTCTTCAAAAGAATTCCTTTAATACGTGATTGCCTTCAATGGGTAAACGACATAGGAGTTATTGTCAAAGAATCACCAAAACGATCACATAATTTTCATGAGATTGCTAAGGCTCATGGAATAGAGAAAACTGGCCCTCGGCCATTATGCCCAACCCGTTGGACCATCAGACATACTTCATTGTCAGGGGTTATCAATACTTACCCTGCTGTTTTGGACTTTCTATTTTCATTAGCATCTTGTAATGATGATATAGGGTCCAAAGCCAGGGGACTTTATGATCAATTATCAAAGGGTTCTATATACTTTGGAATTAGACTTAGTTATCTAATGTTTTCTTTAACTGATCAATTGAGCAATGTTCTTCAAAGTGAAACGCAAACTGTAGCTGGGGCAAAGGAAGCTGTTGAGTTAGTTTTAGAATCTTTAAAAAAAAAACGCTCAGAACAATTTTTTAATGAAATGTGGAAGGATGTAAAGAAAAAAATAAAAGAAATGAATCTTGAGGAGCCCTCGTTACCGAGAAAGCGAGAGATTCCTAAAAAATTTCTATATAAACCTAACGAGTCTGAACACAAGTTCACGTCAATAGAAGAATATTTTAGAAAAACTTTCTATGAAGTTATTGATGGGATAATCAACGAGATTGAATTAAGATTCTCCCAACCGGGGTTTTTAAAATATCTACAAATCGAAAAAATTGTTATTTTAGAAACCCGTTTTTGGGACCAATCTGTTATAGATATTTTAAAAGAATATGAGTTTGTAGAAGAAAAGGTCAAAAGAGAATTTGATTTCTTTAGGGAATTAATTCCTCAAGCTAAATGCTTGAATGATTTTGTAATAAAATACAAAATCTTAATCAAGAATCAAAAAAAATTATTTCCTAACCTGAGAAATATTCTAAAAACTACTTTTAGTGATCCCGGCCACATCAGCAACCGCTGAGCGCTCATTTTCTATGTTAAGAAGAATAAAAACATATCTTCGCTCAACAATGACGCAAGAACGATTAAATCATGTATGCATAATAAATACATATCCAGAAATCGTAGATGAAATAGATATCCAAAATATCATGGCTACATTTATAAATAGTAATGACTTTAGAATTCAACATTTTGGCAAAATTAAAAAATAATTTCCATGATTTATAAATAATATTATTATTGATATATATATATATTTATATAAATAAAAATTGTATTCAAGCAAATGTTTCTTTTTAATTATTATTACTCTTATTAAACCTTTTTTTTTATATTCTTTCCCTTTCAATCACATCACTTTTTTTTTTTTTTTTTAACATTCACACTTTTTTCTCATTCACACTCACATGCACCCACACATTCATACAGTCTTTTCGGCTTAGGCCATTTAAGACTTTGACGATAACAGTTATGAATATATATTATTTGGGGTCCAGGCATTCTTATTTAAGCCATTTGGTATCCAAATGCCTTAAATAAAATCATCGGACTGCCTGGGGTCCGAACCCGCGACGTTCGGTATACGAGGTTAGCACTCTAACCCCTACACCAAGCCCCGAGGGCAATCATATCATCTCCATATAGGAAGAGGTTGCCCCCCCCTGATTCAAATTCGTTCCGGCGCCCCTGCAAGAATATGTATAAAAATATTTGTATAAGAACATAGTATAAAAGAGAATTAATAGAGAGAGAGAGAGAGAGAGAGAGAGTAAATATTACAAAGAGCCTACCATTAGAAATAATCCTTTGGTGACCCCGCAGTGTGAGCCCAAGGCGATCAAAGACGACGAAAAATAAGTTCCCATAATCCACGAGCACTCACTATTTAAAACACTAATAGTCACTGATAGTCACGAAATAAAAAAAAACGCAAACGTAAAAAGATATTTGCCCTAACGGCGAGGCACAAGCCTACTGGCGCTGCAAGGACGCCTTGCCTGTCTGCCTGCCTCAGAGAGGGGAAGTGGAGGAAGAGGAGTGGGGGTGGAACGGGGAATGGTGTGATTTAACGCACAGCACACAACTATCTGAGATTGCCATTTACTTTGAGTCGATATCGAGCATCTAAAAAATATTTGATTTTTTGAATTTTAATCAAAATCGTTGAGCAAATTTAGAGAAAATCGAAATAAAAACTGAAAATGAACATCAATAAAGCATGTTACAAATGTGGATTTATCGTTGATAGGTAAATAAAAGAATAGCAGCTAAATATATTTCATTTATTGACCCACTAGGCTGACGTTTCGGTCTTGGTCAAGACCATCCTCAGAGCTTGCGGGTTGTCAATATAGGCATACAAACAACAACACAATCATATATTCCATGCACATTCGTTTACAGATATTTAAAAAATTAATATGTAAAATGATTGAATTATAATTTAAAAAATACAAATATTAATAATATAAGCCAATTAGTTGAGTAC
>JAKCPI010026774.1:0-46644 GCA_023213315.1 Euborellia annulipes | reverse complement strand
GGTTATGATTGTTTTTAAATCTCTTCGATGAAAATAGTATAAATAAATATGTCTGGATAATTATAATTGGAAAGTTGAATGATTAACTGAAATATTTAGCACGTAGTTTTATTTGTATAAAAATAACAAATTTTTGGCTATTACTTCTTGATCGTCATTAGGACACGTGGAGCCAAAAAGTTTTTTTTAACGAATATACTAATATGAACTTTTCTTTAAAAAAAGTATTTTTTTTATCATTTCAGTAATATAAATTTTCTTAAACTGAAACTAAACTTTAGCAGGATATTTTTTCTAATTAGAAAAACGATTTGAACAAATTTCGGGGAATTAGATTTTTTTTTCGACATTTCCCGAAGTCTCTAATTAACTTGGACAAAGTCTATCAGGGGATTTCTTATCCCAAAAGAGATTGAAAAAGAATCGTTTTCTTAATCCTAATTTAATTAAAGGAGTTTAATTTACCTTAATAAGTTCCTGGCTCTAATTATTTTAATTGATTCACATTATGATTCATTAATTAAAAGAATAAATGCTAACTTAATCTCATAAAAAAGAGATATGATCTATCTATTGGGATAATAAATTTATTGGAGGTATTTTTATAGAATATTTATTTATTTTCTAATTTTTTTTAATTGACGCGTGAGCAAAAATTGATTATGGAAATCAATCACTAGAAATATTTAAAAATGAATGTGATATACACGTTTATGTAAAAATTTATTCAAATGAATTTTTTTTATAGGATTATTGAAGCGTCAACAATATCATTTTGGTGAGATATGAATTTAAAAAAAGATTTAAAGCTCTGATTTTATGCTCTGAAAATAAAATTCAATAAGCAAATGATAATTTTTATTTTTATGATTATTCTTTAAACAAATAAAGTTTTTAAATAGTGTCGAAAATTTATATAACGATGATTGTTAAATAGAAGAATATATTAATAAAACATTTCTTTTATTCAAACCAAAATTTATTTACTCTTAATAATTCAAATATAATAGAAATTGAGAAGAATATATCAGCATTTTTTTGACATTTTTTCACATCCATTTATTTCATGTCCTCATATATTATAAATTTTTTTTTATGAATTCTTTAGGGTTGAATTATTTCTATCTCTCTTGCTCTTCTTTGAACTATATTAATTGTAAAAGTTCAAACGAAAACAGTCAATGGTATATAAACCATTCTCCATTTATAGCAAGAATAATTGGAAAGCATGATTTATAGAATAAATTGAAAGCTGAATTCAACAAAATTCTATATCAGACCATGAAAAAAAAAAATAAATAAATAAAACAAATAAATTATCTTATTTGTTTTTATATGAATTAAAGGTAAAGTCCCCTATTAAAAAAAAAAATATATTAAAAGAAAACTAATCATTTGATTTATTAATAATGAATTATGACCAACATTTTTCAAATTTTTTTAATATAATATGCTTTTTTCAAATTTTGCATTTTCGGCTGAGGCCATTGAGTTTTTTCTTTTTTTTTTTTAAATTTATTTATGCTCTTTTTCGGCCTCGAGACCAGGTCCCTATTTATTTCAATTGATTCTCTTATCTTAATATGCATATTAGGGTGGTCCTGATCCATAGAGGTCATATTTTTTCCATTGCCTTTGAACTTTGAGAATTTTCAAGATTTTCCTAAAACTTCCCTTTGTTTAAATTAATTAAATTAATTTCAAATTACAATAAATCTAGAAATGTATTATTTAGAATCTTTTATTGTTAAAATTATCACAAATAATACATAATTAATAGAACGAATAGGGATAGATTAAATTGTTTCATCTGTCAAAGTTCCTCAGCATATTTCTTTTTCATTTCATATTTATTTGTCAATCGTATTTTTCATTTATTAGATTATATAAAATTATATTTAACAAATATGTGAGTAGTTTAGTGTTTAGTCAAATCCGAATTGAGGTATTCATGAATATCAATATCTTATTCAAATCTCTCAATAGGTCTCGAAAATTATTTAAATTATTAAAATTATAGACAAGGTGTCCGAGTTTTCAAAAGAAATTGTACTGGCTGTATTTCTTTTACTTTTTCAAATTATTAATTCTTAAACTTGACAGCGACTTTTTAAGAGACTTTTTTTTGACCAAAAAACGACTTTACAGACTATTTGACTTTTAAGGTTACTTTTTTCCGAAAATAAGAAACTTTTTTTTTTATAATAAAAATAAATGAGCTTTTTCAACTTACACAACTTAATACAAAGTAAATGCAATAAAATCATTTTTTGTCCCAACCCATTTTACTTACACATACACGCACAAATTTATATATATATATATATATATAATCTGGGTCTCAGCGTTTTTTTTACATCAAAAAAGGTTGGGAACCGTTGGTTTAAATAAATTCATCGGACTATCTGGGATACAGGGGACCAAAATTTATTTTAATTTGGTTTTAAAGACTTGGTTATTTGTTTTAACTGTATTATGATAGTAAAAATAAACAACTAGGCTAATATATTTTTCATAAACTCATCATTTAAAAAAAAGGTATAATTTATTTGATAGGGGTAAAATATTATTTGATGATAGTCATTTATAATATTCTTTCTTTGATATATTTTTTTGATTTTCAGTATAAAAATAAAGGAATTTATAGATAGATTTAATATTCAACAAGAAAACATAAATCAAAACTAAATCTTTTATTCCTTCACATTTTTTTGTATAATAAATGGAAAAAAAGTTAGTAAGAGGATTCTAAAAACATATCAAGTTTTGATTCATGTCCAGATGTGTGACTTTTTTTTGGCGTTATTTTTTTTTTCTTGTATATTCTAAAATGTTTTATATTTTTGGGTGAGGAATTATTTTCAAATTCGTTGAAAGTTTAATTACTGAGTGTGCTGGGGCATATTGCAGACATCGCTCCTATTCATAACCGGGTCTGTCCTGAACTCTCGAGCCCCGGCCCGTTGCATCTAGAATGTCAGATTAATATTTGATGGCTTCTGCTCGTATGAGTGGGGGTGGGGGTTGTGATGTATGTTATTGCATGACGCGTGTTCGTAGAGCCCTTCGTCACACGTGTTACAAATTACAACACACAGACACACACACACATTTGGACACAAATACATACACACATAAACTCACTCCTTTCTTAATATGTTATACCACTACTTATGTTTAGTATAACCCAATTATGTTCTACTTCCGCTCTACTAGTCTATATTTATTTGTTATTAACATAGTTAATGACTATATATTCAAACAAATTTCACTATTAACAATATAAGTAATCGCCTTATCAAATTAAATTATTGCATAAAGGTCTTGGGAATTTCCTAAGATTAAAAATTTTTAACAAATTTAACAATTATCTATTTTTTTTTTTAAATTAAAGTAATTTATTTTTTTTCTTAAAAATAATTTTATTAAACTCATTGATGTATCTATTATTATTGCAGTAATTGAAATTCCTACCAGGATCTCCGTTTATTTACCCGAAGTGCTTTAGTGCACGAAGACACACACCTCAAACCCAACCGGCCTCTGGTCGTAGCCATCTACTGGCACCCCGTGAAATTACATTATTTCCTATCTCTAACTCCTCCTTCTCCTGCGTTCGTTTCTAGCTAATGAACTAATCCTTACACCAGGGTCCTTTTATCCTTTTATTTCATATCCAAGTTATATTGCATTATTGATATTTTGATTTTCTTTCAAATCTAACTGAAACATGAATCTTTTTAAAAATCTCCGGAGGGAGTGGGGAGAATGTCCCCCATTTGCAATAAAAAAAGTATATCAACAATTAGTGCGTCACCAATTAGGCTACATACGTCTGTAACTTATTCAGTCATTGACTATGTAGTTCTAAGATATAGACCTATATTCTATCTTACTTATTTTCTCTACACCTGCCTTACAGAAAGGCAGATGAATTTATAGAGTTTCCGGTTGCAAATTTTTTATCTTTAAAAATCTAAATTTATAAGATTAAAAAATTTACGTTCTTATCTTATAATAATCAAAGTATTATATAATAGATAGATTAAAAAAAAAAAAACTAATGCCTGGCTAATTTTAGAAAAAAATAATTCTTTTTTTTCAAATTTTTAATATTTATTTGGATTTATTTTGTAAAGCCAATCAAAGATATAAATAAAATAAATAAATATCTAAATGAAAATGAATCAATTTAATCATTAGCGTTTGTATTGGATTTTATGTTTAGTTATTTATTATTTAAATCTCTGCAATATTATCCATATATGGAAATAAAAGATAATAAATAATACATAAAGTGGGCAAATTATTTAGAATTTAAAATAATATTAATGGAGGATAAGCAAATATTTCTCTATTAGCTTATTTATTATTCTATTTCGATTTCAATTGATATTATGATGTTTTTATTTTTTCATTTATCAATTTTTCATTGCTGTATTAATTAAAATTATTTTTTTAATTAATTAAAATATTTATAGATTTTATTTTTAGGAACAAAAAACAATCTTAGTAATGGTATAATCAAGAGTAGAAAAAATCAGCAATAGTAATACATTTATAAAGAGATTTAAGTAACAAATCTGATTGATTTCTTTGTCAATAGCATCTCACCCTCATCTAGTTTCTTCCATAGTTGATAAAAATTTTAAAAATATTTTATTAAATACTGTTACACTACGTTCTACGGTATTAACTTGTGAATAAATATTTTTTTTAGATATTAAAATGCCTGCATTTTGGAATCAAATCATTGTTACCCTTATTATTCAATACATTCTGCTTGTAATTAATTCCATGGTTTGCAAATATATCATGCACCACATATGAATCTGAATGTTTACAACCAATTTGCCCTTTGGGCTTTTTTGAGAGAAGATAGTCAATTTATTTTTTTTAACTAGACCGGATGTTTGCTTACTGCTTGCTTTTTTTTCAGGGAGAAACTAGTTAAGTGGGAAAAACAAAGGAATCAATAATGAATAAAAAAAAATATTGTTTCATATAGCCTCTTATTTAAGAGGAAATGAATCATGAATTTATATCATTATCCTGAAACATTTTGCTTTTTAAATTTATAGAAAATCTTTCACAAAAGTTATGGAATTCTATAAAATGGAATTTTTTTTTTTATTTAAAAACTATTTATTTCAAAATTTAATTTTTGTCTTCAAAAAATTGCATTATTTTTTTGTTTGTTTCTTTTAATAAACACTATTTGTAGCGATGAATTTAAAACATTTTGTTTTTTGATTTAAAATTTTTATCAAACTTTATTATAGTGAAATAGGACTAACCGAACCAGCACTATTCTATTGTATCTATACTCTTTTTTACATAATACATCTCGCTTAATTGGCACACGACCCGATAAAGCCTATTAAATTTTGATAACATAAAAAATATTTTCATTTAAAAATGGAGAGTACCACCACTATTTTTGGAGTGACTTACATAATTAATATATCTACACTCGTGAGACTAATTTGGGAAAATTTTCATCGTAAAATTTTTTTGTTATATTCTATTAACATAAACAATATCATCATTTATACCGCAACTAACTACTGAATAATTTTATTTATTTATTTTTTTTTTTTTAGAAATTGAATTGTTTCATCGCTTGCCATGGGGCCAAGAAGCTGAGAGCCGATATTCAATCTAGATGAATGTTGCAATTCTCTCCCCACCCTCTCCCCCTTTTCCCCCTGACTTGATGATTGGATCATTTCGAATGGTTTACAAGGTCGTATCCTGGTCGTTTTTCCTGTTTGACTTGCGTTGAAACTTTATTATCTAATTCTATTAAACCCTCTAAATATCCATCCAACCATTCAATGTCTTGAAAAAAAAAAAAAAAAAATTAATTAATAAATAATTTTTTTTTTTTGACTAGCAACATCATAATCACATACTTCTATAATTATATTCAATTTACCCTCAACGTTTCGAGTTCTCTTCATTGGAACCTGTGGTCAGATGATGTTTTTATTTTGAACTAGATGCGTTTTATTTAAAAACTTTTTTAATTGAAATAACGATTTTCTTTTCTGTCGTTGTTGTTTCTTTTCATAAATTAATTCGTACCGATAAATTTAAAAAATAATTTTTTTTTGTATTTTTTTTTTTTTATTTAGGCTAAAGACTAAAGCCCAGACTAAAATTTATTATTATAGTGAACTCGAACTAATCGAAGACTATATATCGCTCATTTGCTGCAAGAGTGTCATAACTCAAAATTTATATTTTTTCAGGATATGATAAAAACAAAATAAAATTGTAACACATTTTTATAGAAATTAAAAATGGTAGCTAATTCTTTATTATAGAAAATACTAGTACACTTTCCTCAAAGCTTCTTTTTAACTGAAATGTTATTGTATTTGAAGTGAACAAAGAAGTTTTAAGAAAATTTGCGATTCAAAAAAATAAGATATTTTGCAGCGAGTATGAAAAGCTCAGACATGTCCCTCCGTCAGGAAATAGAGCTTGTTTTACCTGTCCTTACTGTGCCAATAACTCAATAAGGGTGATTTTTGAATTATGACGATATTGCAGCAAACCAGCAATATTATATCTACACCTTATATAATGTTAATTATTAATCAATAAAGGATAAGTTTATTTCAATTAGTGGTATAAAAAAAATTAAATTTATTATTAACATAGTCTTTGAATATCGGAATTAATCTTTTAAATCTTTTCACCAAATATAAATTAAATTTAACAGACTTATCAATAATGAAAATATTTATCATAAGTTAGTTAATAAATAATTAAATAAACCCATTATGGAAATAATTAGAGCATATCAGCATTTATTAATCAGGCGTTGTATTTAAATAGTGGGGTTATGATAATTCTACAATAATTTCCATTAATCCTTTTATTCGATTATCCGAGGTTATCAGAGATTATTGCTACTCTAATGCAATTTTAATGTAATGGAGAACATTTTCAAATTTCTTGCCAACTATCCGCAAAGAGTGAAATCACATTAAATCAATTATTATTCTCATTAATTTTTAAATTCAATTATAGTAGAAATATTTTTGTGATGAGATATAGTTAATATAAGGGCATTACTAATCAAGACTGGCATTTTTTTATGACAATATTGAACTGAGGCTAAAATAAGTCATTCATTTGTTAGCTAGAAATTTACTTGATATCACCAGATTGTAGCGTATTTTTTGCTTAACAATAACTGCCTAAACTCTAAGATACTCTAAGAATAAGTGATAAATATTTTTTTAAAAGCTTACCTCAAACGTTTGAAAAATCTAAAAAACTTCCAAAGACGAGAAGAAGAGATCTTTGCGAGGCGGCAATATCGTAACCAATGAGGTCTATCCGAGGTGCGATTATTGCTAGTTGAAAACTTTAAAAACCCAAGACAATAAATCACGAGGTGACTGTCAGGGCCACTACAGGCTTATTAAAAAAACACAGTAAGAAGTTAATGCCATCACCTCTAAATTACAGCACCTCTCATGCCCTACAGAGTACTGTTCCACATTACCAGCAGCTTCCATGATTGCACCTACTCTATAATAAAAAAATAAAAATTATTTTCATAGCAATATATAAATAGATATTTATAAAATACATAAAATAATATTATTTTATCAAATATGATAATTTTTTATATAGGCCTATATATATATATATATATATATATATTTTTTTTTGTATATATTTATTAATGAACCAGATATATTTTAAGACAAGTAACTACTCACAATTCTTAATCTATAATTATACATTATACGAAGGGTTCAGAAGCCAACCTGACTAATTCCAAAAAGTGAAATTTTTCAGTTATAAGCAGTTAAAGTTTTTGTAACAATGAATCCTGAATATTTTAAAGTAATTCATTTACAATCAAGAGTAACTTTTTAACACTGCAATGCGATTTAGGAAAAAACCGTGTTTATGTATCAATACATTTGGAAAAATATTGGAATTAGTCGGATTGGCTTCTGAACGCCTCATATAATGCTACCTAATAAGTGTAACAATATATATAATTTATAGAAGTATAAACACAACTAGAGGACTTGAAGAGACATTCTATGATTTAGAAAGAGGGGAGATGACTACTGTATTCTCATATTTTAACTTTTGAACTACTTTCCCATTGTAATTAATACATATAGCGTTGGTGTGTGTGTTTTTATGTCTTCCTTCTTGGCAACATTCCGGCCCGGAGGCTCTGCCACCGCCCTTAACCTTCTATTCATGATCAAAGTCAAGGCCCATGTCATTCTTCCTGCCCCTTAGAGTTAGGCAATTTTTGTCTTAGGATAGACTTAAAGAAAAGTCCAATGCACGGCCTTGAGCTAGCTTAGTTGAAGCAGTGCTGCCGTTGCGTGATCGGCCTTGCACATTAAGAATTAATTTGGAGTTATTATATTAAAAAAAAAATATCCCTAGGCTTGATTATAAATAATTCACAAAATGCACCAAATGAAATTTTAATAAAATATAAATACGATATCAAACTAAACGTCATAATTTCCTCACCAAAATACCAGTGGAAAATGAACATATCTATATACCTAATAGCAAAGTGTCCGTCTGTCACACTCTGTTTGGTCAACTTCCCGTTGAAATTTTGAAACGAAATTTCGCAGTCTTATAAAGGACGTTATGAAGAGTCCAGGAAAAATACTCGTGTTCGCAAATTCTTAAAAGTGGAGGAGCAAAAAATTTGCAAAAACCTTCCTAAAGGAAAGCATTGAGTTTTATTTTGTCTTGCCTTATGAAAAATTAAAGCTAATTAATTTTAATAATTAAATAAATAAATAAATCTCTCAAATTAAAAATTCTTATATAATTTGTTCTTTTAATTTTATATTTTTATTTTTTTTTATTTTATAATTTGTCTTTAGGTGTCAAGAAACTTTCTCTCTCTTTATCTCTCGTATTCAGTGAAGTACTATTCAGAGGTCTAAAGAAAAAGGTGTGATAATTTATAGTAATACTAATAAAATCAATTAAATAATTGTTTGGTCAGTTGCGTTGCTTATCTTCCAGCAACCAAACACGAAGTAATTTCTTTCACAGAATTTTCTTCTTTTGTTTTATTAATATAGGCTGAAAGAAATCAATGAAAAAATAACGCTATCAATATTTAAATACTTCAATCAATTAATCCCGTAAGGCCAAATCACCACCAATTCATTATACTGTATTTTATGATAACTCACTAATTTATATAAATTATTCAAAAAGATCTTGTACCATTTAAAATATCTCCTTTAGAAACTATTTATACTTAAAATTAATTTTCCCTTTATTACATTATTATATAATAATCGGAAAAAACAATAATGATGAATAAAATTATATAATTAATACAAGATATTCCTTAAGGCGATTACTTTGCTTGAGCTACACGAAACATAATTATATTAATTAGTTATTTTTAACTGGGTTCTTAGTATTTTTTATTAATATAATCTAAGTGATCTCAACCGGTATTTAAGCGAGATACGACTCTCTTCTTTTTATAATATTTACTTCATAAAGTATATAACACGTCACTCAGTAAGTTTCCTGTCTCACACAAAGATGGCATTACTGTTGACATACACCCATATGATTTCTGGATAGTACTAACCTTCAAAAAATATGTATCAAAATTTCAGGACAATCTGACTATTAGAGTAGTAATCAAAATCGGCCAAAGAGTACTAGTACCTTACTGATGAACTTTTTCAGTTTTTCTCGATTTTCTCAAAATTTGCTCTAACAATTTTGATTAAAATTCAAAAATCGATTATTTTTTAGACTCTTTAAAATGTATATTCTCATTTTGCCATTGAAATCTTATGAAGACCACTTTACTCTTGTACTTCATAGGAAAGATAGAATTGATTGCCATGGTAACAAAATATAAATAAACAAATATTTTTCTGTTTATTTTCAAATTCAAATGTACTGGACTGTCGGAAACTAAATATATCTCGACACAAAAAAATCTGGTGCGACAGGCTCAGAACATTACCTTCGGTAATCAAAAGTTGTGTGCTGTGCGATCACTCACACCAGATTTTTTAATTATCTGTAAGAGCCATCAATAAATAATGAATGTACTTTTCTTTTCTCTGAAAAAATAAACAGTTTGTTACTAAGATAGCGATTGCCAAGTCAGTTTTCACGATGACTATGGAAAATAAACTGTTTATTAGAATGAACTCGACTGAATTCAGGAATGAACTCCGTTTTGAAAAATATGAAAACTTAAATAGTTTGAAATTTACTAACACCTTGGAAAAAAAAACAACTTGTCAGACAGACCTTGACACACAAATGGAGAGATAATGAAAAAGCAATAAAAGAAAGGAAAGATTTATTAAATAATATTTATTTTTTTATTGCTTGAATTGAAAATAAATTTACAAGTGAGAAAATAATTCTCGTTTTCAATTATATAAAATTGAATTCACACAGCATACCCATCTGATAATTGGCAATGAAATTTTTCAAATCCATGTTTTTCTTTTATTTATTCATTCTCCGATTTAAAACATATCCTGAATCATTTCATTTCTCTGTTTTATTTTTGTGTAATAGTAAAAAAAAAAAAAAATATTTCCGTATAACAGATTTTTTTTATTATCCGTATAATTTGCTTTGATAAAGCAAAATTTCATTGATAAGACCATTTCTGCTTCCACTTTGGCATTTCCAATCATACATAAATATTCCCTTCTGAAAATCGTCAAAAATATCATCAAACCGTATATGAATTAAAATTTCTTTCAACAATTAATATTAAACAAATTTAAATGGTTACTCTTTAAATTAATGGGCAATAAAAAAACTAATTTTAATAAAAAAAAAACCTTTGTTATCTCTTTGTGAAACATTTATACATTTTTCTTCTCTTTCTTTTATTTAATAAAAAAGCAATTTCATCTCTGACTTTTTATAAGTTGAATGTTTATAGTATAAAAAATTCGTGTATCATATAATAGATGGGTTTTTGTCCACATGGGAGGAGTTAAGACGAAGAAGTGTAGCGGAGAGATGGTAAAAAAAAAACCGCCTCTCGCCTTTAAGTGGGTATTTTAAAAAGTAGGTGTTCGCCTCTCTGAGTTGGCTATAAATTAGCCGACAAGTCATAATAATAAGTCATATGTCCTCTTGTCATTGGGCTACTAATCATATACAAAGCCACTGCGATTTTATATTGTGTTATCTTAATTTAGATTAAGCATGACAAAAAAAAAAACGCGCCGGAAAATTTATCGACAATGATTAATTTTGTTACATTTATAAAAAAAAAGGAGAGCATTTTTTTATTATTAAAATGATAAACTTTAAAAAAAAAATTTTGAATAAGATAAATTTAATAAATAGGCCTCTCCAATTTCTCTGTAAAAAGTTTTTTTTTTTTTTTAATATTTTTTATTTTTTTAATGAATATAGCTCAATTGCTCAATTGACGCCGCTAGTGCCTGATGTGTTCGAAATTGTTAGGTAACCAAAATGCTTAGTCATCAGATTTATTTCGTTTTGTTATCAGATGTATTGTCTTAAAAGTAACTTTTCTTTAAAAAAGATGATTTCTCTATTTAAAAAAAAATATTTGAGACAGATTTTGTCTTTATTAAATTTAAAATTAAGAGAGTTAATCATATATTTTAATTAAAGCTTCAAATTCAAATTTTACACTAATTATTTCTTCACAGACATTAAAAAAAAAATTTTATAACTCAATTATAACAAAATATGGGAAAAAAGTTATAATTTTTATTTTTTAATTATAGAAATGTTTTAGAGTGCTTCCGCAGGCTTAGTATTTTGGTTGCCTAAGTTTAAGGCTCCACTCTCGAGCAGATAACTTGTGCATGAATGATAGTGACTTAAAATTTCGTTATTCCAAAATTAAAATGTATAATTGATCTCATTCCTTTGGCTGATTGATTCCTGGTCTCTATTTAATAATTAGAATTTTTCATTGTTTGAAGTAGGCGAAGTGTCCTTCTTTATTCAGTCATGTTCCTCCCAAGGTAATAATTTTTTCATATATAGGCCTACATCCAATTAAGAAAAATGGATTAAGTTTTACCTATGAATTAAATTCTTAGAGTAAAATTATAGATAGAAATAGCCTATTTAATAAATTTATCATACAAAAAAAATTTCTTTTTTAAGTGTATTTTAATAATTTTTTACATTTTTAACAAAATTAATCATTATCGATAAATTTACCGACAAAACTCTTCTAAGTATATGGATGACGAGTTACCTGAGTGAATATTAAAATTAAATTTGCGACCGTGAGGAAGGCAATAGAGAAGAAAATGAATTTTTCGACAAGTTTTTTTCCTATCTCTCCATCTTCTTCATTTATTTCATATATCAACATTTGATTGCTTTAGTCGAATCCTCGTCTCCATAATTTCTAAATCTACAGTCACTAAACAAGTATCTATATTGTAACAATGCTAAAATATTTCTTAAGCCTCACGACATTTTAGCCTATATCAAATTTGTCAATTATTAAAAATTAAAAATAAATAACTAATTTTTAAAAAGCTACAAAATTAAGGTGTTAAAAAAATTCTTCGTGGGATCTTAAACTTATTCTCCGGAATATCGCAATATATTTATTGATAAAGGGAGATGTGTAGAGTAAGATTTGGAATTAAGGAATGTGACATTATTCTATCTTCTAAAAAAATAAAAATTCACTGAGCTTTGAATCGGAGCAAGAGCACAGTAGTTGAAAACTACTGCAGAAAAAATAGTCGAAATGTACAGTATTTATATTTTAATAAATAATTAATACAATTTGTGACCTATAATTAAAAACTTCCATATTAATAAAAATTTCAACGTATTTGACAAAAATTGAATTTGTCAAGAAAATCAAAATTTTATTCACTTAAGATTTAGTATTTCGAATTTAATCAATCTCTTAAAAATTTGAAGAGGACAACGAATTTAGTATTAGATTGCTCTTGAATAGATTTATTAACATCTGTCCGAATAATTTAAATGTATCTAGCTAATCGGCGAGCAATTAGTATAATTACCAGTGCTAATGACGTTTATGGCTGTGGAGCAATCAGGGACCTTCAGCTCCAGGCTCTCTCCATGGCTACCCGGGGATTCTACAGGGTATCCTCCCCCCTCTGCCTTCTCTTCGGGATAAACTCTTCTCTAATAAATTCCCTTTTGTTTTACAACCATAATTAAGTTTGAATATTTTCTTTAGATCATTTCTAATTTTATTTATCTCTCTATATGTCTAAATGCTAACTTTTTGATGCATGTTTATGAGACATTAAATTTTCAAACGTCCCATAATCTCATTATTAAAAACTTCTTGTTTTAGAACAGGCTCATTGAATGGCATATAAGAAAAGAGAAAAGTTAATCATTTTTGTTATGATGAGAAAAAAAAAAATAAATCTTGAAATTATTTAAATTCTTTAGTTAAACCTAAAAGCTTAATCCTTTTAAAATTGTTTTTTCGTTTTAATAATTATATTTATTTATGCAAACAAATTTTAATAGAGAAATTATATATTCTTCTTTGAACACTTTTTATGTTATAAAAGTTATAGGATTATTGAAATTAAAAAATAAAAAGCCTTGAGAGAATAAATAAATGGTTTTTAATAGAAAGGTTTATCTTTAGAACGGCGGTTTTCCAACTTTTCTTGTTGCCCCACCCTAAAAATAATAGAATTAATTAAATACTTCAGGACTTCTAAAACTTTTGAATTTTAAGACAACTTAATGAACTCAAAATTTTTTTACGGTGTTTTCGTTTCTAACAACATTTTCAGTCTTCTTTAATTGAAAATTAAAAGCTTCAATATTTTTATTTTTTATAAAAGTATTAACCCGAGTACAGCTCTAGAGGTAGGGCATGTTGAGTGTATAAATGGTTCGTGGTTCGCGGTGGTGTCTACTTTTTTCGGATATTTGTATATAATATTAATTATATGTTTTAATACATACCAATTTCAATACCATATTTAGCTATGTTAATTTTTGTTAATATTTAAAAAAAAGTTTTATATTAAATACAATAAAATGTGCCAAAGCCATGTTCTGTTGAATTCAAATTCACTGCTGCTATAATTAAATTCAAAATTAAAATTTTTGCCATAAAGGTGCGTACACATCTGCGCTCTGCTCCGCTCGCGAGCAGTTCGCGGCTCGTATTCGTTGCTCGTCCCATGTTCGTTGAAATTATTTATTTTGACGAACCTGCCGCGATCCAAAGAGATGGATCGCGGCGAGCAGCTCTCGAGCGGCTCGCGAGTAGCTCGCGAGCATCTCAAAACAACGAACATGGTGCTCGCGAGCGGAGCAGAGCGCAGATGTGTACGCACCTTAAGAATACAAGTGGAAAATAAATACACTTCATCTGGTTTAGAAAAACTACACTAAAGAGCTATCATGTTGTGGTGCTATAGATAAGTAATTATGTTAAGCTAGCCAAGACTGAAATTTTTAGCTCCCTTTGCTAGTCTTGTTTTCTTCTTCTTATCAGACGAAGTAAGATTCAAAAAATCCCTCATAACTCTTCTTTACGATGGGTCAAAATGTTTCACTAATATTATTTATACTGTAATATACAATCAGATATGATCTCTCTATATAGACTAGAAGTCAATTGATTTTATTTATTTATTTTTTTTAATTTTTCTAAATTAACAAATGGCAATTAGCAAAATAAATCTGTTGGGAATTTTGATGAGTATATTTAAATTACTAAATCTACTTCAAGTCGATATAATTTTTTTATAAAAGTCATAATTTTGTTGGTTTTGTTCGAGTTCTCCCTCATTCCTCTGGCTATCCGTTTAAATTAAATTTTTATCCGAAACCCTGATTGATCGATAAGATCATTTATCTTGTTCTCAAGAGAGCATGAACTTAACAATTAAATTAATGACAATACTCTTGCTAGTGATCTGTGAAAGCGACTTTAGAAACCATTACTTTGCAATACAATTAATTGATCTGGAATTTACAATGTGTGATACATTGCCCTTTATAAATTTTCAGTCTCCTTTGATTTTATTCCTAATTAAATTTTTCCACAATTTTATCACAAGTATCTAATCGAACAATTTTTACTGGCTTTATTGATAGACAATTTGTGAATGTTTGTTTTGTCATATTTTTTTTTTATCAGAAGACAAATTAACTATTTCGAAAGAAAATCAAGACGTTTATTTGCTTTTAAGTGATTTAGAATAAAAAAAGACTTATGTAAACGTTCGTTTCCATGCGTGTGTACATTTCATTATCTTGAAGATCCAAAAACTCGTCTCCGACAAGGAGATTATTTTTCAAATAATCCCAGCAAGGCATTTCCATTTCTGATATAAATTATTACAAATGTTTAAACTTCTATCTCTCTATTATATCTTATTTATGTCTTTAATTGCTAACATATATCGTCTTATGTATTCAGGGTGAAATTTTATAATTTGACACTCACATAATTTACCATATGAGAAAACAATACTGTATATCATAACTATTTCAATAAAACTGTTCTTTGAGCATGATGTTTCTAAAGTTTGAAATTGAAATATACTGTATTTATAATTTATTATCTAAAAGATATAACTAATATATAGATAAAATATGCATAAAAGGAAAAAAATAAAACGAGCATGCCCCCCTATTCAAATAAAAGCATTTTTTTTATGTTAATTTAAGAGATGATGTTTATTAATAAATTGATAAAAGTCTCCCCAATAATCAAGGCGATCATTTCCAATGGTTTAGAAAGAAAGTTAGTGAAAAAAGACTCACTTATACTTCCCTGATATGCTCTTCATCTCTGCAGCATGTAGAGTTTTCGATGGAGTCGAAGCAAGTTGCGAGGGAGGGAAATTCCCTCTTTTCCAAGTCTTTGTGATTAAACTACAGAATTTTATTGATATATTTAAAGTATTAATATATCCCTTTCTTCCATTTGCATAAACCTTTTCTTCCAGACTATTAAAATTAAAAGCGTTCTTATTTGGAATGAATAAAACTTTAAGACAAGAAATTGTAGAAGCTTAATGACAAAATTTCCCCTTAAGGAGCGGATAAATAGATACATTTTCTGCTATGATCACCGTAGCATTTTCCATAATAAATTAAAATAACTATAAAATAAATTTTATTGATTAAACAGGTTTATTAAAATTTATTCTTTAAAAAATTGAAAAGAGTATTAAAAGAAAATAAAATTAATTAGAAAAGTGTGAAAGAATATATTATTAAAAAAAAAAAAATACGTTCTTAAGTTTCACTTTTTATGACAAAATCCATTAAAAACTTTAATTTCATTCACATTATTAACATCAAGAATATTCATTGGCCCATTGGGAATTTAAATAAAAATAGTTTTCAAGTGTTAATAATAATAATAATGCTCTTGTTCAAGCCCAACAAGCTTTTATTTCTGGTGATTAGTAATGATAGGATATATTATTTATAATATGCGTCTACTAATTAATATTAATAGCTGTACCTTAATGGTCGCCTATAATAATTTTATGAGTATTAGAATCCGTAAGTAAAATATTTTCATTTCATGCTTAACTTATAAAAGTTATTTTTATAACTAGAGCCCGGATTCCTATGCAATTGCATATTCTATATGCTAACAGGTGCGTCCCGGAAAACCAATTTTCTATCCAAATCATTCCCCCTTGGAACTAGGGTTCAAATTCTATATTGCATATTTTTGCATATTTGGTGAATATTGCATAAAACTTTTTGGATATTTTTAACATCTTTCGGCAAAAGTTTTATTTTATTTTAATTTTTTATTCAATATTCTCAAAATTCGCTCCAACAATTTAGATTAAAATTCAAAAATCAATTATTTTTTAAGATGCTATTTAAAATGTAGGCGATATTTCAAATAATTAATTGTATAGATCAGATATACTCCACCACCTTCCCCAAACAATTAGAGATATTATGTAGAATTTATTGTTTTTTCCCTTAAAATTTTCATTAGTTGAATAAAATTGTTTTATCTACTTTTTGGTTCTTCGAGGATAAAGACTATGTTTAAAGGTTGAGTATAGGATATTTCTCCATCATATTAATTAAAAAACATCACGGATTTGTGGGATAAAAATTGTTTCAAATAGAGGAGGGGGTTCAAAATGAAGGTCCCCTCGATTTTTCCATTGTATGAAAATGTTAACTGTTTTATCTTTTCAATTTTAGTGAATGAATGATGTAAAGTAACAAAATAAAAATTATTATAAATATCGATGTTATACTCGTCATTGGGAGTTTATTGAGGAAATTTTCATCATAATACGTGTGTTTGTTTTTGGGAAATTTTATCAGATATATGAATATGTTCTTATTGTTTTCAAAAGTTCTAGTTCTTTGAATATCTGTGGTTCGAAATATTTCCTTTTTTTTTTTTTTTTTTTTAACATTCATACTTTTCCCATTCTCACACTTTTCGACTCACCATATAAGACTTTTACGATAACGTTGTATTAATAATTATATATTTTGGGGCAGATTCTTATTTAACATTTGGTATCCAATGCAATAAACATCGACTGCCTGGGCCCGCCCCGACTTTTGGAGAGGTCACGAACCCTCACGACCCCGAGGGGGAAAGACACAATTGAGTTGGGAGAGAAAGTCCGTGGCCCACCCCCCTCCCCCACTGACTCCACCCAACCTCTGACCACCAATTCGATCAGAGAATTGACCGAACTTTTGATCCCTCTGATCCTGGATTTTCTCTTTTTTCAACAAATCCCCCCCGACCACCCCCCATATTTGATTATTTTTTTAATTTTAACATCAATTCTTTTCACCATTGACCACTCCCCCCCCGCCCCCATATTCTCATTTTGTCATTGAAATCTTCTGAAGACCACTTTATTCTTGTACTTCATAGAAAGATAGGAGAAATGGTTGACATGAAAATAAAATATAAATATTTTCCATGTTTATAAATTTTACATCTTGAATTCTAAAATATCTGCGGAAACTAAATATATCTCGACACAAAAAATCTGGTGTGTCAAGCACAGAACACAACTTTCGATTACTGAAGCTATGAGGTGCGTTCAGTCCAGTGGCGGATCCAGAGGAGTTTCTTGGAGGGGTAATCTGGTGTGACTGGTCGCACAGCACACAATTTTTTTCTTATTATCGGTAATTTCAAGGTGCATTCTGTAGTTGTTTACCAGAATTTATATACAAATCAAATTTTTGAGTATTAATTTTTAAAATTTTATATTAAAAACTAGGAACCGACCGAATATTCGGTTTCGGTTACGGTTTCGGCCAGTTTCGGCCAAAAATCATGGTTTCGGCCGTAGTTTCGGTTTCGGCCAAAAAGTGGCCGAACCTTTCGGCCGGCCGAAACCAGAGTCTGAAAAAAATGGGATGAGACTCGCATGCAAAAAAAAAAAAAAAAAAGGTCAAATAATTTGCTCTTGAGGGAGAAAAAAATTTTAGTCTCCCTAAAAAAAAGGTAAAATGATTTTCACGGGAGGGAAAAAAAATTCAAAAAAAAAAAAAAAGTAAAATGAAAAAAAATTTTTATAGGAAATACAAGTTTCGGTTTCGGTTACGGTTTCGGCCGAAACTAAGGTTGAGGCCGAATATTCGGTTTCGGTTTCGGCTGAAAATCTTGTTTCGGTCGGACCCTATTAAAAACACAATTTTTTTTCCCAAAAAAAATATTTTTCTCAAATCTCAGGGGGGGGGGGTAATTACCCCCTTTACCCCTCCCCCTTGTCTCCGCCCTTGGTTCCGTCACACCTAATTTTTTACATTAAATTTAATTATTTGTTTTCACACTATTTCCTTCCAAAATTAAAACACGATCAGTTTTACATCAGTAGAAATTATGATTTACCTTTAATTGGAAGCCATTTTTTACTTTCTCGTACCCTATATATGAAATATATAGGAGAGAAAGTATTGCGATCATGTCAAAAATTCGATGTCGAGATTTTGATGGATATACATGTTTTGAGGTCCCCTGAGTCCAAAAAAGTGGGTCCCGCAAATTGGTCTGTGTGTGTGCGTGCGTGTGTGTGTGTGTGTGTGTGTGTGTGTGTGTGTGTGTGTGTGTGTGTGTGTGTGTGTGTGTGTGTGTGTGCGTCTGTATGTGTGGACAGATTTTTAGCATGAAGGAATTGATCTACCGGATTGAAATTTTATATTTAACTTAGGTACCTTCCCACACGCTCAAAATAAGCTTTTGAACAAAATCGGCCAAAAAGTACTAGTACTTTACTGATGTACTTTTTCAGTTTTTTTCGATTTTCTCAAAATTCTCTCCAAGGATTTTTTTAAAATTCGTAAATCAATTATTTTTTAGATGCTCTTTAAAATGTATATTCTCATTTTGCCGTTGAAATCTTCTGAAGACCACTTTATTTGATATATATTGCATATTTCGCTGCATATTTTAATACTTTTACTGCATATTATATGGCATATTTAGCGGTTTTTGCTGCATAAAAATCCGGGCTCTATTTATAACTAAAAAAAAGTGTGATTTGTTTTGAAAAATTTCATTAATTGTTCACACTGGGTGGATCAGCGTCTTAGAAGACTTTAAAACCACATTGATTGTGCTCGAGGTTTAGTTTAAAAAATAATATCTCACTAAAATTTAGGAGTTTTTTCATTTCAGAAACAATCAATATTTTTTTTTTTTTTAATGTGAAAGAAAGTGTTTAAAACTTCGAAAAATAAAAGCACAGATTTATTTCATATTCCATTAATTTTTTTATTACTAAAATGTTATTATTATTTGTATAATGTATAAGTTGAATCAGCATATTTTTCATGTCGTAATATTTCCTTACCATCATAATAACCCATGATCGTTGAGTATATTGTAATCATGCCTAGTCAAGGCAAATACTTGATGGGCAGTTTGATATCTTTTTTATTGAGTCATTTTATTTGCATATAAAAAAGAAAATGTATTCTATTCAAATGATTTTGGGCGCATTAAAAAAAAAGAGGTAATAATTAAAAAGATAAAAATTCCAAAAGAGAATAATAATTCCCTTTCTAGAATTGAATCGATAACAAATATCCAGGAGAAAGTTTTAATAGCGATTTTTTTTTTTTTTTTTTTTTTTTTTTGACATAAAAATGTGAGGTTCTCTTCGTTACAAGGCAGGCTTGTCCAATCAGATTGTTTCTATGTTACAATCAGCCAATCAGCTTTAATGGTCTCAGCCAATTATAAAGTTTATCTGATGGCGCAGGGAATCTATTAGAAGTTAATTAATATCGAGTAATTATAATCAGAATGTTGGGGTGCTGATAAGGCTTAGCAATTACTGGTTAGTGGCTCAGTCAACAGAGATAGAGTTGCAAGTGTATTGTTTTCAAAGCTTTTATTTATCCAGGGAAAATTGCAGTTAGAGATGATTATTTTATTTTAGGGTTATACTGTAATGTATAAAATTTATCTTGGGATTTTTAAAATTTGTTAAGTAATATTATTATATTTTAATTAATTAATAAGGTTTGAAAATAATTATTTTGAAGGTAATTTTTTAAAAAGGTCGGATAAGTATTACTTATTATTACTACTTATTATAAAAAAGTAAGATTTAATCTACTTACAAAGTTAAGTGAGTTGATCATTTTAATTAGATTCGTATATTCATAATAATATGCATCAGTGTTAGAGTTTCTGCTTCTTGTGCTGGGGGTCAAGGGCTCGTTAATGTGTCCTATGCGAGAAAAATTTATTTCTATTGGATTGGCTACCAATTTATTTATTATTTTTTACCTTTTGCTACAACCTCATTCTACTCTCTATCTCTCTCTACAATATTAATTTTAATTAATTTATTCACACTATATATAAGAGTTTGAATGAATATTGTTCTAATTTTCTTTTTCTTTTTTTTTGCAGGTATGTACCTCTCTCTCTTCCTGTGGATTGAGCTCCATGTTTTATTTAATCTACAGAAGTTCAAAATTCATGTGAGTCACATTTTCTCTTTTCATAAATATTCATTTAAACAGAAATTAAAAAAGATAAAAAAAATTTAAATTATCAGATGAAATCCCAGAGAGAGATCACTTGAGATTATTTTCTTTCTTTTTTTTTCTTCTTTAGTGATTGTATAATAATACTTGAAAATATCATTTTTATCTATTCAGTTAGTGGCTAGATATTACAAAATTTTATAATAATTAAAATAACATTATTCATAAATACATAAATAAATAAAGTAATGATCATTCTACAGTTATATGTAGAGTTCGATATAGAAATTAAGTATTGGAAATTATTATATAATATTTAATTTTTCTGAGATGCTATCATTTGTGAAAATAGAACTATTTTTTGTATTCTACTGTATTGCCAGTAGAGGAGATAATTTTGAAGGGGACAGTGCTTAAAATGTTGTACAATAAGCAATAAAGCTGATAGAGCAAAAGTTCGGTTTCTTTTTGTACACACCTCGTATAACCTTTTGAAAACCTAGTTGAATTTGGATTGTAGAACCCTTAAGCCTGTGGTCTAGGCCCACCGGATGAATCTTGTTAGATATATCCGAAAAATTTTTAAAATTTTCCTGCAAAGCATTTTAGGTCAATGTTCCATCAAAAAGCTCAATAAGAAGCATTTTAATAAATTGAAGAAAAATTTACTAGTCCTATGTAGAAAATACAGTGCCGGTCAAATATTTGGATTAATTTTTTTAGAGTTTTTATTTTTCATTAAAAACTTAACCTCATGAAGTTAATTCTTTCCATATATCAACAATTTTTTTTTTTAAATTAAGGAGAAAATTGGAAAGAAAAATTGAAGTGAATTAAAAAAAAACTTTTATTCTTATTTCAACTTCTCAGGGAGAGATAGAGAGCTAACTTAGTGACTTTATTGAAATTAAATCTCTTCGTTTTTTTTTTTTTTTTTTTAATATGATAAAGATTTGGGGTTTTTCGTGTTTTTATTACACTCTTTTATTGCTTTAAAACTTTACAAAAGCTAAAATTAAATCTCTCTCCCTCTTTATTTTTTTTCCCTTTTTTTTTATATTTTCATTTCATATATTTTAAGAACATCCTTTTAAAAAAATCTTGAATTAAGATCCTTTTGGTTATTAAATGATAATCATTTGAGCGAGATTTTTTTTTTATTAAAAAAAAAAGAGCGTTTCTGATTTATTCTATTCCCAAAACGTTTCTCGTTTGTTTTCGTGACATATACTATCAATATTAATGAAGGCCAAACAAATGTTCCCGCACGTGTTTTGATAAAAAAAAGGACACTTTGTATCTGGCTCTGTGCACTCGTGTTTCGTGTACATTCACGTGGCCAGGACACACTTACTGCACATATTCCCAGATTTATATATATTCCCTACCCCTGTCATTTAGGCATCCCCATTGTCTGTTATTGACAGCTCGGGGGATGAGAGCTCCAATCTGCCTGGACATACGCCCAATATGCATTCATGCAAATATTTTTTGGCACTCTTTCTTGATATGCATATCTCAAAGCTTAGGTCTTTTTTAAATTTTTATATCAGTGAGTAAAAAAAAAAAAATTATAATCAAAAAAACGTCAATCAAAACTTAAATTGAAAAAAAGAATTTACTAATTTACTAAAATTTTTATTTTATTAAAAAAATTAAAAATTGTAATTAATCTTATTAAATATATAAAAAAAAAATCCCTTTTTAATAAAAGAGAAAATAAAACTGAAAAAAATTTCTGACACAAATTTCCTCAAAGATAAAATGCTGAATTCGGATCTAAATGTACCGCTTCGTTTTAAGGGTAATTTCTAATACCAGGACATGAACTAAAGTATTTTATTTTTTCAATTTTTCTTTTTTTCTTACTTTTTTGTATTTGATTATCCCGGCGAAGTTTATTTCCAATTAATTTGAATAATCGAGTTTCAAAAAATTGATTTTGTTTTTTTAACGAAAGCAACGTTTAGTTTATGTCTGAAACACAAAAAAAATCTGAAATACTATCTCAGTAAAGCTTCAAACAATTCTCAGGGTAAATTGAGAATATACATTTTAAAGAGGGTCTAAAAAATAATCGATTTATGAATTTTAACCAAAGTTGTTAGAGCTGATTAGAGAAATTCGAAAAAGACTGAAAAAGTACATCAGTAAAATAGTTGGCCGATTTTGTTCAAAAGCTTATTTTGACTGTCCGGGACAGTACCTAACTGAAATATAAAATTTTTATCTTGAAGCTCAATTCTTTAATGCTTAAAATCGTTAATACAGACAGACATAGCGTAGCCAGGGGGGGGTTTTGGGGGTTCAAAACCCCATGGAACCCAAGCCACAACTAGATATTTAAGCTCTATAAGGGTAAGAGAAAGTAAAATATAATAATTTACTCAAGCTAAAAAAAAAACCAAAATGATTTATAAATACTATAAAATAATCTTAAATTTTCAAATTTTTGAAAAAAGTTTTTGAATCCCCATCAAAAATTTCTGGCCGCCAATGCAGACAGACAGACAAGGGCGGATCCAGAGGTGTTTCTCGGGGGGGGGGGGTAATTTGGAGTAACTCGTCCCACAGCACACAATTTTTTCTTAATTTCAGTAATTTAAAGGCGCATTCTGTACTTGTTTGCCAGAATATATATACAAATCAAATTTTTAAGTATTAATTTTTAAAATTTTACGTGAAAAATAAATTTTTTTGCAAAAAAAAGGTATTTTTTCAAATCTCGGGGGGGGTAATTACCCCCTTTACCCCCCCCCCCTTGTATCCGCCCTTGCAGACAGATCAACAGACCCACGTTTTACACTCAGGGACCTTTTTTTTCTTTATTTTTTGGCTTACGGCTTAGCCATCCAGCCATCCGGGACTACAAAACATGTATATCCATCAAAATCTCGACAACGAATTTTTGACATGATCGGAATACTTTCTATGTATATACTGTATATAGGAAAGAGAAAGTAAAAATAGAAAAACTTTAACCAGACGCCTATAAAAAAGGATAATGAACCATAATAATACATTTGGAGTTTCAATTTTGACAACATGAATTAAAAAACAATTTCAGTGTAAAATTTTAATAAGTAAAACTGTAAGCCTAACTTTTTTTCTTCTCTTTCAATCCAATATTATATTATGATTCATAATCGTTGAACATTTTAATAGGCCACTAACAATTAAGAAATTAACATAGATATCTTAATTAAAACTGACAAATAGCAGCTTATAAATTATGATAATTTCACTTTTTATTAATTGAATTTAAAAAATAAAATAATAATTATTTTTACTAATTGTAAAAACAATGTCATGTTATCAACGAAATTTTCTTAAGCTTTAATTCGTGATTATCGACTTTGATAAAAAGTAACTTATTATTAAAAAAAAAAAAAAAAAAAAAAAAAAAAACAGGTAAAAAAAGTCAAATTCAATTACTCGCATTTTATTTAATGACCTTTATAAACGAAACATAAATTTTCATTAGGATTTAAAATATAATTGAAATAATAATAATAAACATACTATTATTCAGGTTATTTCATCATCATTTTTTTTTTTTAATTAATTATATAAAAAATTTTATAGATGGACTTATTCTCTTCATACTAATAAAGTCATTAATTTAAATAACATCCGTCAATGATACTAGGGGACTACGCATGATGAATGTAGTGCTAACGCTACACATTATCCCGTCTTTTGACGACTAAAGGGGATATTCTGAAAGGATATGCTCTAACTTTAGTGACTCTCTGCAATTGATCTGATCCTTTTTTTTATTAATCAAGGGCTGTTATTGACTGAAGAATAAACTAAATTAAAAAATTTACGTTTTAAGATTATTTTATCTGAACAAAAAAAAAAAATATTTTTTTAGAGATTGATTTTATTATTATAGAATTTTTCGAATTATATTAATTAAATTGATTAACGTACCAGTACTATTATTTTCTCTCATCATATGCACTCGAATTATGAATCGCCATTTAACAATTTCTACATCAGGCATTAATAACAGGTTTTATATAAAATTTGATCCGCCCAAAACAAATAAACCGATAGCTTATCTTCTAATTAGAAAATAGCTTAAATCGTTTATTTTAATTAAATTTATGAATTTTTTTTTTCATTTAATAATTGATTACATTCAAATTCGTCTACCTATGGATTATAAAATTATAATGAATAATAAAAAATCATTATTTTTATTTTGTAAAAGTAAATCATTAGCTTGATTATTTATTTGTTTTGAAAGAAACGATTTGAAACCGCATTAATTTTTTTTTCCTTTTCTCTAAAGCCTATTCTAGCGGAAAATTAAAAATAAAATATCAATGTTTTATTCTCAATTCCTTTTTAATATATTTTATTATTAAAGCACAGTGGCGCAACCAGGGGGGTTTTTAGGGTTTTAACCCCCCCAGAAGAGAAAAAAATTCAAATTTCTATATATTATTACAAATTATTAGAAAAGAAAAAAATTGTATCCTTTTTATTATAAAAAAAATAATTTCTTAAAAATATGTTTATTTTATTTAAAAAAAATTTTAACAAAAATGAAAATTGCTTATTTTTCGTAAAGTATTAATATAAAATATATATATTATATATAAGAAATAAAAAAAAAACTATTTCTTTTTTCGGAATCTACATCTCCCCCACCCGAAATTTATCTTTACTTTCTCTTAGCTCTACAATTATGATAATATATATATATATATATAAAGTATTGGATTCATGTCAAAAATTCGATGTCGAAATTTTTATGGTTCTTCACGTTTTGAGGTCCCCTGAATTCAAAAATTGGTTTTCGTAACATGTTCTGTCTGTCTGTGTGTGTGTGTGTGTGTGTGTGTGTCTGGCTGGGTTCAATTTAAAGCATGAAGGAATTGAGCTATGAGGATGAAATTTTATATTAAAGTTACACATCTTCCTGGACCGAGAAGGTCCGATGTCGGCGGACCCGAGCCATTGGGGGGGGTGGCAGGGGCCGAGACCCCCATCTAGGCGCTCCGGCCGCCTAAGAGGCAGTGGCGTACCGAGGGGGGTCCGCCCCCGTCCCGAGCCGGCATAGGCCCCCATATATTTATAAAAAAAAAATTTAATGAAAATTTCCCTTTGAAAGGCCCCGGGGCCCTCAGGGCTCAAGTAAAAACAAAATTTATTGAAAATTTCTCTTTGAGAGGCCCCGGGGCCCTCAGGGCTCAAGTAAAAACAAAATTTATTGAAAATTTCTCTTTGAGAGGCCCCGGGGCCCTTGGGGCTCAAGTAAAAACAAAATTTATTGAAAATTTCTCTTTGAGAGGCCCCGGGGCCCTTGGGGCTCAAGTAAAAACAAAATTTATTGAAAATTTCTCTTTGAGAGGCCCTGGGGCCCTTGGGGCTCAAGTAAAAACAAAATTTATTGAAAATTTCTCTTTGAGAGGCCCCGGGGCCCTTGGGGCTCAAGTAAAAAGGAACAAAATTTAATGAAAATTTCTCTTTGAGAGGCCCCGGGGCCCTTGGGGCTCAAGTAAAAACAAAATTTATTGAAAATTTCTCTTTGAGAGGCCCCGGGGCCCTCAGGGCTCAAGTAAAAACAAAATTTAATGAAAATTTCTCTTTGAGAGGCCCCGGGGCCCTGGAGCTCAAGTAAAAACAAAATTTATTGAAAATTTCTCTTTGAGGCCCCGGGCCCTTGGGGCTCAAGTAAAAACAAAATTTATTGAAAATTTCTCTTTGAGAGGCCCCGGGGCCCTGGGGCTCAAGTAAAAACAAAATTTATTGAAAATTTCTCTTTGAGAGGCCCCGGGGCCCTTGGGGCTCAAGTAAAAATGGGAAAATTTAGATAAAAAAAGAAAATTTAAGAAAAACCCCTTGGGGTTCAGGGATAACGGTATTTTAAAAAGTTTTTGTGTATGGAGGGAGGGATATAAAAGAGACCACCCCCCCCAAAAAAAAAATTCAATAAGGCCCCCTCTCAGTTCCGCCCCGGCCCCCAACCCCGGACCCTGCAAAGAGGGCCGCGCAAACCCCCCGGAGCAAACCGGTGCCAGTTAAAGCAAGATAAAGTATTTAATTTTCTTAAAAAGAAAAATTAGATTAAAAGAGGAAAGATTATATAAAGCAAAGATTTTTGGCTCTCCATTATTTTTATTTTCTCCAATCTCTTTTAGATTAACTCCAATAACAGAAAGACAGAGGATACATTAGCAATGTTTGAAAATTTTCACCGCAAGTGGGATTCGAACCCGAGTTGTCTGAAATTGAAATCCGCAGCTCATCCGATTAGCCATGGACCTCTTGAGAGAGAGGTCAGTTTTTGACAATCGAAAACTGAGTAATTAAGAATTTTAACGGCACAAACTTCACACCAAAAATAAACTCCTTTCTTGGTTAACATCACGCGAAATTTTTTTCTGTTTTTATTTCTTTTTTTTTCCAATTCGTTCGTTTAGCGCCACTAAGCTAAAAAAAAGCTACAAAAATATAAAAAATAATAAAATAAAAACAACCTCAACCAAACCATATTAAGTAGAACCTCGCTTAGCGAGCACCTCTCATAACGAGTAATTCGCATAACGAGCAAAACAAATTGTAAGAGAATGCCTTGCTTAACGAGCGATGTTTCTTATATCGAGTGGCGAGAAGAGGGGAAGTGCCATGTTACACCAGTCTGTGCCATAGGGGGACGCTCTATGGGGAGAATGTTATTGCTTCGCATAACGAGTGTTTCACTTTACGAGTATGATTCTGGAATGAATTATGCTGTAGTCACTACTTTGAAACACAATATTAATTAATTTATTAACCATTATCAAACAATATAAATACAATATTTTTATTTCTTCTTATTTTAGGGTAAATTTTTTTTTTTTTTTGTAAAATTATTTATAAATTCAGTAAGTAAATTAAACGTTTGAAGAAAGCCAAAGATTAGAACCCTATACATCCCTCAAAGGAGTAAAATAATAATTAAATTAAAAAGTCGGTTCTTTCATTTACTTCTTTTTAATAAAAATTAGCGTATATTTTTACCCAAGGGCAAATTTAAATTCGACCCTTTCTTTAAAAAAATGTATTTTCCCCTCTTTCCCAAAGGTCACATTTTGGGACATGATTATTCATAAGAAAACATATAATATTATTATTTATATATACGAAAAACAAAAGACTCTAACGTCGTTAAAATGTTAATTTATGTTTTGTTTTTGTTTTGTTATTTTTGGCTGGCTTAATGATCTTTTGTTAATATTATCTTCTTTTTCATTCAGTATCTTTTATTTTTAAGTGTGTGACAGTTTTCTTTTAACACTTTTGTGTATCCAGATTGTGTAGCTAAAAAAAAGCGACTCGGACATCTCCCAAGAGGATCATATAAAACTTGGTTGACTCATTGAGCCGTTCGACTTAAGACCGAGTGAGGGAGAGAGAGTTGGTATAATTGATGGCCATTGAAAGAAAAGGGCGAATGAGCAAATGGGCGAATGGACCCGGGAAGCTGCGATCTATTATCTCCTGACCCTGCAGTTAACACCGCCATTGGCCTAGCCTATCTCTCCTAGGATATCTTTTTCTCCCGGCTTAAAACTGTTCAACCATTTTTTTTTTGTTCTTATGAATAATGGAAAGGGTCGTTATGATAAATAGTCGCCTCGGCTCTTCTCTCTTTTCCGGACTAATTTGATCATTCTATTATTTTTTTTTTATATATTCATTTATTGATTAATAATATGCAGATTTGATGAATGATATTGGAACGTAATAAATTAGGAACTTAAATAAAAAAAAAGATCTTAGAAATCTTAATTTGTTAAATATTTTTCAACATCTATATATTTGAATAAGATATTAGTAGGCTATTCAAAAATACCTCAATTCGGATTTAACTAGTCATAGATATATTTAACAAGACTGTAAGTGTTCTTTATTGGCGAGACCAAACGCCCCATGGGCCCCAGGAATCGAACCCAGGATCTCCAGCCTTTCCGGGGCATCGGTGTTCTGTTCATTGCACCAGGCCACCAGACCCTCGACCTATACCAATAAAACTCGCTTCCCCTTATATAAAGTTAACCGTGCAAATTACTAACAAAATTGAGAAACATTAAAGAAAAATTTCTCACTTGTCCGCCGCTTTTTAAACCAGTAGAGGGACATACCTCTGGGTCTGCTCTAATAAACTACTGTAAGCAAGTGTAGGTCGAGGGTCCCGTGGAATTGTGCGATGGACAGCACACCGATGCCTCGGATAGGCTGGAGATCCTGGGTTCGATTCATGGAGCGTTTGGCCTTGCCAATAAGAAAAATTCACATTGTTAAATTAAATCTTAATTTGGTTTAAAAAATAATTTTTTTTTTTAATTTTCGGCAAAAGGCACAATTTAAGCCTTTTTCCTATTTTTCTAAACGAATCCTTATTCAATATAATTTGTAAACGGGATCCTGACTCCTAGCACAAGAGGCGGAACCTATATTTCTGTGCTGCAGTTCAGAGAATAACTAGTTTTACTTTTTTAATATCTCACACACCAATTTTTTGTAAAAAATAAATAAAAGGTTTTCTAGTCTTTTTTTTTTTACTTAGAAATAATTTTAGGATTTGAATAAATTTTTAGAAAACTTACCTGAGATTATTAAATGGGTAATAAATTAATAATGCCTTGAAAAAACAAACGCTTAGATTAAAGGATCAATGTCCAAGATAATAAATATATTAAGGTTGTCATTGCTATTGTATTGAAAGATTATTATGGATTTATGCCAATTTTAATGACGTGAATGATTTATGGATATTAAAACTTGAAACAAATAATAATAATGAACAAATTAATTTAGATGAAAGGAATCACTATCAAATACTGGTAAGATACCTACTAACTGGGTTGAATTATGAAACAAAATTTCAGAAACTTACCCTTCCTATTAATAATACTCTCCGTATTATATATTTGCTGAGCACTCATTGATTTGAGGAATTAACAAGCCACATAAACCCCGCTGTAATCCCAATGTTTTCTCTTGATATTCCATTCTATCTATACATTAGGTATTCCAATATATAATGATAATAATATCATATTAATACTAATTTACAGATCTCTCTCTCTCTCTCTCTCTCTATACATTGCCTCTGACTTAAATCCATATCTCGAGAAGATATTAATGTACGTATTGGATGCCCTCATTTTGATATTTGAATCTAAATTCTCTAACTTCTCATTGTAATATAATAATTAAAAATTATAGAGTTTGAATAAAACAGATGAAAAAAATTTGTTTTCCGGGTCGACCGTGGTGGTGCTTTTATTTAGTTTATTTTGAAAGTCGCGCAATTTCATTTTATGTTGTTTCGAGAAAATTAAAGGTTAGCATATTCATTAATTCAAAAATATAAATTAATTATATCAAGTCTGACAATGTTTCTACATATTTATCATCATGTAATTTGATTATACAAATTTAATTAAAATCATATATATTTACGAGCTGTAAATGAACTTACATCATTTTCATATTTCGTTAATTGTAAAAATCATTTAATTTCTATTATGACCTTTCTATGAAAACCCGACTTACAACACTTTCATAATTATGGGTGCCCAATTTCTTTTACTGTATTAACGAATTTTAAATAGAAGCATTAGGATTAAAAAAAATAAATAAATAAAAGTTATAAATAAAAGGTTACTAAATTACTCGCGAATTATATGAAACAATTAAAAAAATGGACTTAAATCACTTTCAAAATAAACGGTCCATATAATAGTAAGAGGAAAGTATTGTGTTGGTGAAAAATCTAACCAAATCTAACCATAGACGTAGTCAGAAATTTTTGATGGGGGGTTTCAAGAAAATTTTTTCAAACATTTGAAAAATTTAAGATTATTTGAGGGCATTTATAAATCATTTTTTTTTTTTAGCTAGAGGCCTTCTCTTACCCTATATGAAATATAATTTCATTTCAGCTTAAATATCTAGTCATGGCTTGGGTCACATGGGGGGGGGGAGGGGTTGGAGGTTCAACCCCCCCCCCTGACTACGCCAATGAATCTAACCAAATTTAAAATTTTTTTCATTTTTCTCTATGTTTAGGTCATAATGGCCTAAATGCAAAAAAAAAAGTTTAATATTCGACTAACAATCTAAGTATTTAGCTTTTTAATTTCTCTGGAACCTCTTATCGGATAAGTATGAAACATGGTAAAATGATAAAAGGAGGTTTGCAAATTGAGTAGTAAATATTTATGCAATTTTCAATTGGACAAGCACGGAACACAACTTTCTCGTATCAAAGATAAGAGAAAGTTGTGTGCTGTGCGACCAGTCACACCAGATTTTTCTTTTTTCCTAGTATTTAGAGATAGTCCTTTTTGTTTTAATTTTTTTAAAATAAATAATGTAGGCTTAATCCTCTCTCTACTCATTAAGTTGAACATTTCTACTGATTCATTTTTATAGCATACATTTTGTATGGCTGGCTTCTTTTTCTTATTTGCTTAGGCAGATTAATGGAGTTATAATGTTTTTAAAGTTTGATGGTGTCTATTTTTTTGGCTTCCACTTCAATATAATTCTAAAACACATATCCTTTGAGTAGAATACTAAAATTCAAGTTTTATAATAACGTTTTTCTTTCTCATGTACAAATGCCAGAACAAAGAGATAAATAATCCATTTCTAAACAAACATTTAACCAAGCCATTTGGAATATGGACTTTATCAACAAATAGTCTCAAGTTTTCATGAAGAATAAGCAACTAGTCACACACAAATCTTCATTAAATTTCAATTAGTTTAACTGTTTAAATCGTCGAACTTGAAGATAAAACGAGGTAAATTAAAAAAAAACTAGAGAGAGAGAAAGATCAAAGCCCTCACATGTTTTAATTAAGATCAGTTCCAAAGTTGCAAAAACACAAAAACAGGCCTGGAGTTGTTAGTGGTGATTACTGTTGGAGCCATATTCGCCGGTGAACCCCCTCCAGCTCCTGGGCTTCACCATTTCGGGGGTGTAGCCAACTTCGACTAATGAACCTTTCTTTACCTAAGTCTTGGTTGAACGCTTTGATAAATAAGTAAAGGGGGAAAGAGACTGAAAACAAAGCCGACACCTATTTGTTCAGAAAAATAGTTAAGCAGAGAAAAAAACACCTTTGAAGGACAAGCTCTCTCTTTTTTTTTTTAAAGGATTAATCAATTAATTTTCTTTTGGAGGAAAAAAAAGAGAAATAAATAAACAATCTTTTCAACGTTAAAATGCTTTTTTATGTTTGATTAAACCACTTAGAAATTTTCTCCAATTTAATAAATGAGTCAGATTATAAAAGTGATAGACATACTAAAGGTCTCTCTGTTTTCGTTTGTTTTTGTAGAAAACATTTTTGTTTAGAATTTGTATTCTGCGGCTCATATAGGTGTTAATAATTAAACAACAAAATGAAAATCTTGAGGAGGAATTGGATTTTTTAACCTTGATTATTAAGATTTAATTTTTTTTTGCCTGTCCCAGCTCGGGTAGCTCGTGGTCGCCATCCACGTACTCACAAGATGTGGGTCCCTGAACAATGATAAATATAAAGACATGCTTCACATTGCAGCACTGGAAATTAAATGTAGCTTTGGCATGTTAATGTGTAACAATACAAACTGAGGAAATTAATTTTTATAAAATTTGACCTATAAAAGACTCTCAAGAAACTAATTTCCTTAAAATATCATTTTTTTTACTATAATAAAATTATTCGTAATTATTGGCATAATTAATAATGGACAAAAAGCTTTATCAAACATGAATCAATAACCGATTGCAAATTTGTAGTTCTTATTACCTGCCATCATTATACCTATAAATATCCTACCACCATCAATTTATTGTACACATTCATAATATTTTATATTATATGACCTCCTATCAATTTTCATTAATTATTCCTCCCTAATCGACCTCATTAAACGAGTTCAGAGGTTATTAAAAGCAACTATTGACTAATTACATCCGAGAACTAAACTTGATGATTAATATCCTCTTTTTGTCAAGTGACTTGGTGTTATATTTAGTGAAGGGCCAGTTCTGTCAAATGTATAAAAAAAAAGATTGAATATTGTTTCTACAAGTATTATTAAAACATTAACAAATATAATGGGCTATTTTCCAAAAAAAAATAAAAATTCGTGATTTTTATATATAGATAAAAAAAATTATTTGAAATCGATTAGTGAACACCACAATTTTTGTCATTGCCCCTGTGATTTTATATTAATTTTAATTAATCAGCTTTTTGAAAGTGTCGCCGGAAGGACCCGAACTTTGCCGAAGTCTAATGTGACGTCACGGCTTTGATCCTGGTTTTCCCTAGTCGCCGCATGGCTTTGTTTTGCTCTGTTTGTTCCCTGCTCTTGTCTTGTACACACGTAATTATATATGTCAACATAAAAATGTCAACACTATTATGTTGTGACAAGCACAACACACAACTTTAAATTACCGAAAGTAAGAGAAAGTTGTGCTGTGCGACCAATCACAACAGATTTTTTTTTATTTATTTTTCGACAAATGGTTTTAGCTATTCAACCAGTCCAATGTCTAAATTTATCAAAGATACAGCCAAATGAAAATATTTTCATATTTTTTATAGGGTTTCAAAATTTATCATTCTTTATTTTATATTTTATAACTATTAAACAAAAATCTCCCTATTTTTACACTTTTGTCTTATTTAATCAAAAGGCTCGCGTTTGAAGGCTAAATTAGAAGAATGAAAACCCGGGCTTAAATTTCCATAATGGACAATCATTCTAGTAACAGAGCATTCGTTTTCGATGGGTACGTGTTCTCACGTTCTTTAGATTTCAAAACGGTTTAGATTTCCCTCGGGGTGATGGGGATGGAAAAAAAAGAGAATAGGAGTCCAGGATATGTCGCTAAAAATACATTATCCGCACAAATCGAAGTGGCTGATACGTCTCTTGAGGTGGCAGAGGGTTTTTGTTTTTGTTTTTCCTCTTTTTTTCTGTAATTGTAATTCGAACGGCGTTCTTTCGATGTTGGGATTTTCTTGGTGGTCGCCACGAGTTCATTGTTTGCTTCTTTTGACAGTGTGCGCTTTTTTTTATTTCGTTTATTCATATTAATTTAAGATACTTATTAAAGTAGAAGATCGTCTATTGTCTAATTTTTGATAATCTCTTGGCGAGATAATTAAAAAAATGTAGGTGTGTCCATCAAACCTGTTATAACGAAATGAGTTGTTAGGGCCTATAATTTTTCAATTTACTCTATTGTTTAATAACATTTTTTTCTTAAACTGAAAATTTTACATAAATTATATTCAAATTTTCAACTAAAATTTTATTAGAAATAAGGCTGATTGATATTATCTCTCTAATGATACTTTTTAAGAAGACCCTACACGGTCAATCATTTCGATGAAGCGGTTCAGTCAATCGATTGACGAGCGCTTCAATCGTCAATCTGGCTTTTAATTTCAACAATTAGAAGAATGAAAAATCATAATTTTTTTTTTTTTTCACTGACTCCTTTTTTAGTCTAACCCATAATAATATTCTTAAATATTTATATGTTTTTTTTTTATTTGTTTATAAAGAGTCATGGGCGTTTACATCTCAAAACGGAAGGAGGGAGAGGGCAAATTTTCTAATATCCATTTTATTATTTTATTAAATGCCATAATCTCACTGAAGATAGAGGACGACGACTCTAGTTTTTATCTTTTCACAGTTGGCGTGAATTTTTCACTTTTTTATTTATTTTTATTTTAAATTTGGAAGGGGGGCAACTGCCCTCCTGGATACACCTATATAAAGAGTGGAATCAAAAAGTCTGCAGAGTGGGCAAAAAATAAAATATTATTAGCTGCACTCTCAGATATTCTTAAAATCCTACGATGCCTAAAAGTCAAATTGATTTCGAACTCCTCCGCCCTTTCATCTTCATTAATGAATTTCTTAAACCTTAAAACTCCCCTCCCTCTCCCTTCCTAGGATAAATCATCGTTTCATATACGATATACGGGGAAATGAAATTATTAACTATTGAAATTATATATAGCAGTAACTTTAAATATTCTCATTTCTAATGAATACATAGGCTTTTAACGTTCACAAAGTTACTTGATATAATACGCAAAATTCCTACATTAATTACTAAATTGTCCTTTCAATAAGCTGCTTAATGATATTAAGTATATAAAGTTCTTAAATCGGATGTATAACTTGATTTCATTAACATAATTAAAGACAGGCACCTCAAGAAGGAACAACGATAAATCAATAATTTTTTTTTTTTTTAAATAAAGAAGATAAGTAATTATTGTCTTTATATTAAAACATATTGACTACCAATTAATTTAGAAAAATAGAGATGGATTCTAAATAAGCTCAGATGTCGAAAAAATCTAAAAAAATTATTATTAAAAATTTCAAAGTTATTATTTGATTACTTGAAGATAGACAACCCAAATAGCCAGTCACGATATTTAGACAAAAGATTATAGCCTCAAAAACAAAACGTAGTTTGTTAATTTTTAGGAAAATTTAATAAGTGAATTAGAGGGGGTAAATAGGGTGGGGAGGGAAATATATATATATATATTTTTTTTTTTTTTCGGGGGGGGGAAGGGCCCCCCCCCCCCCCCCCGGCTACGCCCATGGAATTAGTCTAGGCAGGGCCGGAACTAGGAGATTTTTTAGGGAGGGCAAAATTTAATTTGCCGCCCTCTCCTTAAAATTTTCTATACAAAATTTATATAATTTTACCTTTTTTTAGTAAATCTTTCTTTAATTGCCGCCCCCTAAAATCTGCCGCCCGGGACACACGCACCCACTGCCCCCCCCTAGATCCGGCCCTGGATCTAGGGCAATCATTCAGTAATTTTGTCATTTAGGTTGCCTACTTTTCAGCGAATAAATATTAATTTTTTTTTTTAAGTCATTTCGGCTGCAGAGGCCATTTGACTTATATAAATATTTATTATTTATTTAAATACATGTATTGATGGGTTCCGGCGGGCGTTCAATGGTATTTAATGTACCCTATGATAGTTTATATAGACATCACTGTCATATGGACAGGGCAAGGGATCTTCAATAAAAGGTTACTTTAATTGGAGTAAAATTCCGTAACATTTGAAACGACAAGAACTAAAACAAATGCCATTTTGAATTTAGTTAAGTTTTACTATTTATTTAAGAATTTATTAAAATATAAATTTAATATTCAAATTAATTTTATATAGCCCACACTATAATATCTCCTGTGTCTAGCAACATTTGATTATTTAATAAATATTAAATATTTTATTCTTATGTAATTATAAATTACAAGCTTATTGTTCTCTTCTTTATTGTATTTATATGTATTCAGAGTGTGTTTTATTTAGAAGAGAGAATATTTACATAAAACTAGTATTTTATTAAATTAAAGTTTTTAAATATCGTCGACCTTATTTTATAAAATTATTTAGGTATTTTATATATATATAAAAAAAAATAAAAAAATTTAATTTTCTTTTAAATAATATTTTAACATTTTCTTTACTACTAGCAATCTACAAAGTACCAAGAAATAGTCTTCTTTTAATCTTAAGAGGAAAAGACATACTTTTCGTCTCTGTTTAGTCCTTATAGCTGTCCTTTACAGCTAATGAAACTTTCCTGATGGCCAAAAGAGAGATGTATTTCGACTTTAAACGCGAACTCTTCCCTTTGGAACGGAGTTTGTCTGCTGCAATGCAATTGGGGGAAATAAAAAAACATATGAGTCGTTGAGGAAGGGAAAAGGTAAATCTATAAAAGAGAGAAAGAGAAGAAGAAATAGGAAGAAGTATTGTAGTGACTCGAAGCAATATACCGGATAGATTCCAATATATAGTCATATAATGGTCTCGACAACCAATATTTGAATATTCAATGACCTCGCAAGCGGAATTATTTTCCCATTTCCCGCTTGAATAAGCAGCGGTGGGCAGAGAGAAATATTATAAGGTAATCTCAACATACCTCATCTCTTTTTCAGTACAATATTAGGGGTAGGGAACAAAACGAAACGAAATGATATAAACGTACAGATTTACTAAAAGAGCTAGCATTAGAGTTTACAATCTTAAGATGTAATCTTCGTGAACTGACTGGAATTGGCAAAATATCCTCTTCCCCTCCATCCCTCTATCTCTCTCACTAACACTGGATTATCCTTTGTTAGGATGCTCGGAAGAGAAGGGGAGAATATGAAACCGTTTTGGATCGATCAAAACTTTAATAATAAATTGTTTTCTATATGAAATAATAAAAGAAATTCTAGTTGTATGTTTAAAAACAGCTACAATTGAATTTTTATTTTATTATCTATCATTTATTTATTTAGTGACAATTGGCTTTGAAATTATTTAGTTAACATGTTCAATTGGCTCCCACTCAGTTTTCAAAAGATTAAAATGTCAATGGGCCATTTTCATAATCGATTTTAGCATTCTAAATTAACTTTAAATTTTCCGTTTTTATAATTCACTTTAGTCCTTTAACTTGACTTTAAATTAAACCTGAATCCCAGACTTAATGTCTACTTTAACCTCAAATTTTCAAACCTTTTCTCAGGGGGGGGTCAAACTCGGTTTGTTTACATTTTTTCCATTTCAAGAGAGTGACGTCATGGAGCTACTCCTTTTGTAAAAAATCGTTACGAAACAAACAATTTATAAAAATTTATACACGGCATATTATTAATAAAGCAGTATATACCAGGGTGTAAATTAGTTTAGTCCGAAACTATACAATTTGCAAATAAAACAAAATGAATGCGAACTAGGTTATAGGCAGTCAACAATGCTACCAAATAGAAAAATATATGCAAGGAGGAGCTTCATGACGTGGACCAATCAAAAACTGTGACCTGAAAATTGTTTATTTACTAGTTTCTGGCCAACCTGTGTATTTAAAGACCTTGCCTTTTCTGTCATTTGCTATAGGAGTCTAAATTGCAAACAAGAGATGAAATTAATTAATTTCTTTATTTTTAAAAATATTTCTTAATATTTGTTATTGATAAATGGGTTCTTCTTCTTATAGTTTCGAAGATGATATTATTTTGAGAAATGTAAAAAAATATAAAAACAATTGATTTTGAAAATTGGACTGAGAATTCTATGAGATTTCGTTTAAGTAAACCCCCTTTTTGTACTTTTAGAGAAGACTAGAAATAAAATTGTATTCCCGAATATTTATTAAAAATTGTATTCTATGTTACCTCCTAAAAAAAAATTTGTTTCAAACTAATTGATTCAAGTTTAGAAATAAAGGACATTTTTGGCTATAATCGTGTTAATTTTTTAGCTAGCAAATTTTTTTTATTTTATTAATACCGAATAAATAATAAACTACTTACAAAAAATGTCTTTATATTCAAATTTGTACTAAATAAATATTTCAATTTAAATGATATTTGATATTTATTATATCAATTGGAGCAAAATTTTTTTTTCATATAGTTAATGATAATTTTTTTTTTTTGAAATTATCTTGTTAGTCAAGATTTTTAGTTAACATTTTGAGAATACAAATTTCAAAGGCTATCATCTATGATTAGCTGCAATCAGGCTACATTTCTATTATATTTGCTAGTCAGATGTTCTAACTTCCTTCAAATTTAAGAATAGCAGCTTTAGTCGGACTTTAGTTAAAGCCACTAGGCGGATTTATTATGAAAACGGCTCACTTTAAATTTAATTAATTTTATCTTAAAGTTCTAAAGTGACGTTGAATATGAAAATGGCGAATGTTAATAATTTTGAAAAAAAGAGAGAAATGTCAGATTTAACCTCAGGTAGTCTGATAAAAATTATTTAGATCAATCTGATATAAATAAATATACCTGGATACTTTTTTTAAAACATTTAGTGACTATATTTATTTTGCTGGTGGATAAAGTGACCTGGCTGGTAATTGGGGGTTTCATTCGAAATCTCTAGATCCAGTCAAGTGTCTGTTCACTTAGTACAAAGCAATCTCACCGATGTCCCGAATAGGCTCGAGATTCAGGCATTTGATATAAATTTACTAAAAACTTCTGAGTTGCATTTATTTATATTCTTAAATTAGTAAAATTTATTAATATAAAGAAAAAATATTTTAATTATAATTCAGATGTAAACAATTATTACATTTTTTTGTTGATTGTTGAAGTTTCAATTTTTTCTTCCTCATCTTCATATGTAATATGATGATTATGAATATTTATATCTACTGTGAAGTTTATTGTAGAGTTACTTATAGCTAAAAATATAAAAAAATATTTTAGTTACTCATAAATATCAAAATTACATTTTATATGTCGCATATTATGTACTTACGAAACAAACATAGGGAAATATTTTCCCAACTATCATGAACTATTCTTCCACCAGGTCGTCTTCCTCTTCTTGGCCTGTAATTTAATTTAAATAGAATTAAAGAAAATACGTAAGATTATATTTGCTTTTTTTTTTTTTTTTTTTGTTTTTTTTATTTTGCGTAATATTACCTTCTCCTATTTTCATTTGGTCTATTTTCACAGCTTTCTATAATTCTGTAATTAAAAAAAAATATTACTATATCTTTAAAATGTTAACGATTAATCGAATTATTTACCTTTTTAGCTCGTCTATTATTTTCGATAGATCCTACATTTTCAAAAAATAAAAGAAAATTATTTTTTTTATAAAAAAAATTTTAAAATCATCAACTTACCATTTTCTTCTTAAATATAAACAAATAATGTTTGTGTTCTGAGAAGCAATAATAGTAATTTATTTCCAGTGCTTTTTAGATACAAGCATTATTTTTTTTGTAATCAAGAGTGCAGTGAAATTCTACTCGACTTTAGAAAGCACTGGAAAAAAATAATTAGGCTACTTTTCAAAAAATAGCAATCTTGAAAATTAATATTACTAAAATGCTGTCACTCACTATGAAATTTATTTTCCAAATGATTATTAATATTTAAAATTTATTATTATTATTTCATTAATTAAAAAAAAAAAAATATTATTAATTAAATAAATTATTTTGAATTTTTTTTTAAATTTAATAGTCAATAAGTAATAATTAGTATTTAATTTGGAATTAAATTAAAGATCATCTGTACCGGTACTGTCGCGGATTCGCATCCCGTCTCATGCCACAATTTATTTCAATTTGATTGGTTACCAACTTAATTAATTAAATGCTTTTATTTAACTTGCTTTTGGTCATCAATTTTTAAGACACTTACCTATGAGCAAGAGGTCTGAAATTTAAAGATTTATGTCGTCATTAATATTTATAAAATAAATATTCAAATATGCCCTAAAATGGTGGTGGTGAGTTTCTGGCTCTTGTGCTAGCGGTCAAAGGTTCGCATTCCGGCTGATGCGATTATTTTGTTTGAATTAGCTACCAATCAAATGAAATAGAGACGGGGTCTAAATGGCCTCTGATGGCGAAAAAGTCCTTAAATAAAATTTAAATCAAAGGACACCGGAGAAGCTATACCCAAAAAGTGGTGGAGGAGCAATTTTACATGGTATCATCAAACCACCAGTGAACGATGCAGCTAGGATTTACCGTTATTACAATTCAGAATCCAAGAAGACTAAAATAATTTTTATTTTTTATTCAAATAATTTCATACATCTTTTATGAAAAATTTTAAATAAGCAATACGGGAATTTTTAGAAAAATACTCAGCGTTATGTTGGAAAAAGAGTAATTAGAATAAATAATTGGGAATTAAGTGTGCTAAAAGAAAGGGAACATTTACTTTTAGGTAGATCGATCCATTTCATTAACTTAAACTCGTTATCATTCTTTATCTTGGGAAATTCTCTCTCAAAATAGTCTCGAAATTAATACCTAGTACCCATTCAGATCATTCCTAAGTTCTCTCTCTCTCTTTGTTATCTCTTTGCTTCAAACAAAAGAGATTGATGTCTTCTTTTTATTCCGTGGATTATTAACGACTCTTTCTAAGTTGCTAAATAAATTTATCCGTCGAACAATTTTAATTAAACAAACTAATCATGTAATGGAGTTACTTGGCAATTCGACTAAAACGTCAGATCGGTCAGATATTAAATTCAATTAAAAACTTAGGATCAAACTTTTTTTTTTACAATAGATAAATTTTAACTAATTTTGAATAATGTTTTTTGTTTCTATAAAAAAAAAAATGAATAATGTAATATCTTCATTCGGAAAAATATCTTCATTAATATTTTATAATAATTAAAAAATATAAAACTTTTTTATTATCATTTTCTCTCCCTCTCGCTCAGCCCATAATTTAAATTTAATATGCCTACTTTTTGATCTACTTTAGTAGTTATAGTCATCTTGAATAATGAAGAAATGATAGGCATGTATTTTCTTAATTAAATATTTTTCGGGATTTCCGGAAAGGCTGGAGATCCTGGGTTCGATTCCCGGAGACCATGGGGCGTTTGGCCTCGCCAATAAAAACTCGGAACTCATACTCTTGCTAAATGTATTTTTTTTTTTTTTTTTTTTTGTCAACTGAGGTAGGCAGAATTAATTGAAAAACGTTAATTTTAAAGAAGCGACAATAAAATATTTTATTATTTATTTTCTGCTGATTCTCATATTTAGAAACTTTATTTATTTAGCTGCACCTTAATAATTTCTTCGCTTCTAATCCCCCACTAAAGGATAATCAAATTTTAAACTTTTATTATTTATTAAAGACAATTTAAAAATTTTGATGCATAATTTTTTAAAAATTTTTATTTATTTAATAATATTCATTTCATTGAATAAATTATGCCAGATTTCACTTTCTATGATCAAATATTAAATTTTTTAATAATTTTTTAATAATTCTTACTATGTTTTATCTTAAAAAAATAAAAATATCGATTCTGAAGTAAGACTGACAGACGAGCAGCGATCGATCCCATTCACAGAATTCCATGGGCGTACCCAGCGAGGGGCAGGGGGCAGCTGCCCCGCCCTAGAAGCAAAAAAAAAATTAAACGTTTATAAAGTGGTGAAACGAAACAAAATTGGTGGATAGCGGCGGCGAATGATTATTTTTGTTAGGACTCGAGGGTTTTTAGGCCTTTAATTCGAATGCTTTACCCCTCTATATAAAAAATAGCTATGTCCCAATCTGGACGACCATGATCTGCCCCCCCTGGACGATCATGATCTGACCATGCCCCCCCCTAGATTTGATCCTGGGTACGCCCATGCAGAATTCAATAAATAATTTAAATCAATTCTTTAATTAAAATTTCATTACACAAATAATAAGATTGGCATATGTTTTGGTCAATGATAATTGATTAACCTGGTCAGAGTCACTTTACCTGTATACAAATAGAGAATTATAATAAATAATTTGATGAGCCGAGTTTGAAGTGGGGCGAATAAATTCGGCAATTGATTGAAATCACGGAACGAAACATATTATTATTATTATTTAAATTTGTATATTATTCCCAGTATAGGATACCACTAGCTTCTTATTTGGCTCACCGAGAGGATGTGCGTGTCTGTAGTGACACTGTGCCACTATGTCTGTATGTCCTAAGTTTCTTAGGGCATATAGACAGACTTTGAATGATACTCATACATTAATGAAGATATGTATGTTAATGAAGATATAAATTATATTGGTATTGAATAGACATAATTACCTCAGGCGTAGAAAAAAAACATTAAATAACTTTAAAAAAAGTTAAATTACTGAATTCATAATTTTTCTTTATTAATAGATTACTAATTTAATTGTGATCCATAAATTTTTAGTAAATTTATATTAAATGCTCTAAAATTATAACTAACTGAGAACTGAACCTACATACTGTATTTTTAATCAATATTTCTTTTAAGACTTGTATCAATCGTAAGCCTTCTTAGACTATAATCGCCATATATACTATTATACATACATTATATCCAGTTATAATATTATATTTAAAAAGTTTTCAAAATCGTATCATATATTAATATTCAATAACTTCCACGATTCGGATGTTTAACATATTTTATGAATATATATAATGGTCATTCAGATGATACTGAAGTAGAACCCTGGATCTCTGGCACAGATTAACAGTGATCGCTCCGTGATATGCAGATTTGGAACACAATCAGAAAATGTTTATTTTAAATAGACAAAGGCCCTTTTTTTAAACCTTTTGTTGTTTTTTTCACCTTCTCTATAATACCCATTTATACTTTAATTAATTAATTATAAAATAGAGTTATCTCGAACATCTTGTTTAAAAAAAAATATTTATATACTTAATAAGCAAATTATATGTTAGGAAAAATTAAATAAAGCCCTGAATTCCGAGGAGTTTTTAATCTTTTTTAATTTATCTTCTGCATTATTCATCAAGGCGTTGTTCTTGTGTCGATCTGCACCCCCACATTTCTTCTACAAGTCTCCATCTCACTTCCTCTTTGCAACAAACTGACCTCAACTAGTAATAATATATCTTTCAATATTTATCTAAACTAGAATTCAAGGAGAGTTTATAGAATACTAATGAATCATAAACGAGAAGATGACAAGGCGCCTTTTCAACATGTTATAATATAGTTGCCTCTCTTAAAAAAGAAAGTTTATTCTTTATTTAATTGATTTAAAATAATTCAGAATCAATTTATTTAAAAAATTTGACGGCTAAAGAATATCGTAATATTAGATATTTAAAAACAATTTCATTTTTATGAGCTTCCGAAGGCACCTGGTAAAGTTAATTAAATTACTTTGCTCATCAACTTTGCTCATTGTTAACAATCGGCTTCAAACACGTTATTGAATTTCGAATCATCATCTGTTCTTGTTGTTAGCAACCTAACAAAGTTGTTTAGAACAACGCCAAGTCTAGCGGGGATTTTAAAATGATGATTCGGACTTTTGCCCCGTGCGGAATTTTGCCCCACCTTACTCTATAATTCTTTATTTATTAATTGCATAATTGAGAGAATATCTCAAAACGTCCATCTCAGTAACGGAGAAATCTGAACGCTTGATTTGAGCGGCATTTCTCTAGTAGACTGAAATTAGCGATCTATCATAATTTAAATAAGCGAGTGCGGTACTGTGGTCCAGTAGTAGGGCATGTTGAGCGTAAATCGACAGATCCGTGGTGCGACTCCCGGCGGCACCTACATTTTTCGCTTATTTAAATTAATAAATACTTGGTTATATGTTTTTTTAAATAATATAAATAATAATCAATCGACTATAAAATAAAATCCTGATATTGGCGAATGAATTTTTAATTCATTAACAGGTAGAAAAAAAAAATTCATAAAAAAAAAAAACTGTTATTATTTGCCAAATCAAATGTATATTCTCGCGCTTATATGAATTAAATTAATTAAATTTTAATGATTGATTGTGATCAAATATCATTATAATGTTTATATTTTTTACGGGCCGTGGCTTCTACATCAACAAACACAAACATACAGAAAGAGTGAGGTGGAGAGGGATCATTCATCAGCCGGGGTCGTTTTCCCACTTTGCTAAGAGTTGTGGACCCCCCTTGGGTGGGTCACGTTTCGTCCCCCTGTAATTATCCCCCGAGTGCCCTCCACTGGCCAATAAGGGCAGCTGTCCTGAATGCTAACGACCCCCACTTAGTCTTTGCCACCCCTCATCTCGTCGCTAATTTATATCCATTCGAGGGCCACCCCACACCAAAAGAAAAAGATAAACATTTTACATGGCATGTCATTAAATTTCCAACACTCATTTCAAGAGGTCACTCGTTTTTTATCACTCTTTTTTTGATATTATATTTATTTATATTACAATATAGATTTTAGCTTACAAGGGAAAGATTAATAAAAAAATAAAGTTCATTTGCATTATAATTAAAATTAATTAACCTAAACTGATTATGCAAATAAACATTCTATTTGTATTTTAATGTCCCTTTGATGCGCTTATGATTCTTTTCATTAATTAATATTAAACTAATAAAAACAGATCGGATGTTTAAACTTCAAATAAGATTATTAGATTCGTTTAATCCAAAGATAATTAACTCTGAAATAATAATCCTGATTTCAAAAAAAAAAAAGAATTCTCCCTTTTGCAACCCTCGAACAAATCAACCAATGGATCATAAGATCGACTAGGGGATTATTCATTTTTAGTAAAAGCAAAAAAAAAAATCAATAAATGAGCTACTGGGTGTTTAAAAAATCTCTGCCGGGAAAGTGAATAAAAATGACTTCAATAAAATGATTTATTGCTACTCTTTGGAACTTTGTATATTAAAAAGAAATAAAGATTTTCAAATTAACGGTGATATATTCTTAGGAGAATCTAGAGCAGTGGTTCCCAACCTTTTTTGGCCCATCGCCCCTTTCTGGAGGTTGTCTAACACCTATCGCTCCCTTTTTAATTTAATTTTTCGACTAATAGCAAAAAATTAATATAGATTGAAGCTTAATGAGTGATGCCGAGAGAAATGTAGACCGAAACTCCTCAAACTAAGCTAATTTTTCGGCAAGGGTGCAGGATGGGGAAAAAACAAAATAAAAATTATTTATTATTTTTATTTTGTTTTTCCCCATCCTGCACCCTTGCCGAAAAATTAGCGTAGTTTGAGGAGTTTCTGTCTCAAAAATTAATATATTTTGTATAGGAAAATTTTCACGGCGCCCCAAGAGAACAGCCGCGGCGCACAGTTGCGAAAGACTGGTATATCTGCCGTACATACCACATAAAAATTTATATGGTCCAAATTGAATCAAATTCATGGATTCTGTGATCTGCATCTGCACTTACGTACAAAATATGATTTAAAATTTTTAACAAATTTATTTTAAAGTTAAAAATGAATAAAGTTCCTCAGATAACGTTTTCTTTGCAAAGTGAATAAATACAACAGCTGCAGATATAGTGACCAAAACGTTGAAATTTTTTAAATAAATTGTATTATTAATTACTAACTAAAATAAACCACAATCAATGGCAAAAATATATTTAAAAGAATACTCCTGACCCTAGGAGTAACTAGGCATGGTTTTTATTCTTTATCTCTACCCAAACTTCTAAAAATTTAAAAATAATTTTATTTTTATGAAGAAAATAACAAAAATGGATCTTTTTCGGTCAATCTTTATTTAATGAAAACAAAAGTGACTTTTCGATTCTAGATTGGAATTATCTTCAGACTATGTTATTTTTATGTTAATTTTTTGTCCTCTTCTATTCTGACCATCCAGTAAATAGGAGATTTTTTTTTTATTTTTGTTCTTTTAAATTTTAGTAAACTTTCTCTCTTTGAATACTCATCACCCCCAATCGCCCTACACTTATTTATCGCCCCCCTGAAAACCCAAATCGCCCACAGGTTGGGAATCACTGATCTAGAGAATCGCCCCTCTTTCGTAAATAAACAATTTAAGAAAAATTTTGTTATAAAAGCGAAATATTATTATTTATTTAAAAAACGATGTTGGCATTAGGCCACCAGCCATTTTTGCCACGGTTTAAAAATGCGAAATATTAATACACAAAATTTCGGAGGCAAAACTCTGATATGGATTTGATACACTGTAATCACTTCTTAAAATATTATCAATAAAAGCTAAAGTATCTATCTCTATATATATAAAGAGAGAACTCACTGACTGACTGACTCATTCATC
>JAKCPI010026773.1:0-12971 GCA_023213315.1 Euborellia annulipes | reverse complement strand
AAGAAGCGAATTTTGTAGGTGTTGTTTAATGAAATGAGTTTTGAGACTATAAGAATCAAGATTTAAGCAACGAGTGGATCCTGGATGTTTTAATTGAAAATGGCAGACGAATTAAAAGAAAAATGGATCAAAATTTTATTTAGGCTGAACGCACACCAATTGAGCAAAACGCTCTTAGACAAAATGTTTTGCTCAATGCCAACGCACACTCGATTAGGCAAAATGTTTTGCCATTGAGCAAAAATGTTTTTGTCATTGAGCGTTTTTGCCTAATCGGTGTGCGTTGGTATTTTTTTGCTCAATGGCTGAACTTTTTGTCCAATGTCAAGGCACTTGATTGAGCAAAACGCTCAATGACGAAACATTTTGCTCAATGTCAACGCACACTGATTGAGCAAAACGCTCAATTTGAGAAAGAAAGAAAAACTCGGGACCTAAAATTAAGCTCAATTGAAAATTAACGAAGATGCATTGATATTCTCAAGATTTACTTAAAAAAAAAATCCAATTTTATCCATTTGATTTCTTTTGGAAAAATTATGCATAATTACAAGTCGTGACTATTTTATTGTCGAATAAAAAAATTATGGTGTGACTACATCATACAGATTTCTCTTATCATCGAAATTTGATAGTTTTGTTGTGTGTAGCCCTAGGTGGGCCCGTGTCGGAAGTCCAGGGAGGCAATGCTCTCCTGACTAGGCGCATAACCCGCGGAAGGCACGGCAAGTAAAATAATATTATTATATTTCCAAAAAAGATGCTGACAGTAACCAATGTGTAACAAACTCTTAAATGTTTCAGCAGCTGAAAGGGCAAATTACTAAATAAAAACTCACTGGGTTCTATAATTTTTACTTTCTCTTACTTATATATATATATATATATATATATATATATAGTGAGACAGTATCGGATTCAAATCAAAATGTCGAGATATTGATGGATATACACGTCTCCTGAACACAAATAATTTTATTTTTTGATTTCTACTTTGGGGGAGAAAATACGCCACTTCTATATCCTGTAGTTTAAAAATTACTAATTTCATCCACGAGTGCCGAAAAAAAAAACATGATCCTTAAAGATTATAAGCCCTATATCAGGGGTGGCGAACCATTATGGATCAACGCGTCATTTTTCCTAAAGAAATGTTTAATGAGGCCATAGACGTCAAGACATCAAACAATTTTGACTTATTGATGATGAAATATAAAAACTAAATAGGTACTAACAATTCAAAACTTTGTTATTTTGAACTAAAATGCAAACCGTTTTGTGCCATTGGTTCGCCATCCCTGTCCTATAGCAAGAAAGTCAATTAGGCCTACTAACGTATAAATCTAAAATTTCCATCTCAACTCTTTATAAAGACAAAAATAAAAGTACCAGTTATTTTGAATTTGATAATATCTCTTCTAAAAAAATCTAATTTTCACTAATGGACGAACCATCAATTAAATTCATCTTGAATGAATTTAAAAACAAAAAAAAAAAAGAATCTAAATATAAAATTTTATTAAGTGAGAGAAATTTCACGCACATCTACATATATAGGCCTATATATATATATATATATATATATAAAACTATTTTTTAAACAGATCTCTTTTCCCTTTTGTTCTACTCTATATTATATTGAGTTTGGTAATAACAATAATCGTTATCTCCATTTTCATGGCTAACTAATAAATAGACATAATGGTGGGGAGAGAGAGAGAGAAAAGGGATCTCTTAAAAGAGAAAGAGAGAGAGTCCATTAAAGAGAGGGAGAGATGATGATGGTCATTTACATATTCAAATATCTTAAAAACCTTTTTCTCTATCTATCTATCCTCTATCTCTCTGTTTAACTGTTACATTTATTTCGAGTCTCAGAGAGAGGGGTTGGGTCGATAGTTATTACTTTTATATATATATTTATATAATATTTTGTAGAAATATTGATTTTGTCAACTATAAGTCAATCTAGAGGGCTGAAGGCGATTAGTTAGTTTCAATATTAGAGAATCAACTTTAATTTGACGTATTTTATTTATTTATTTTTTTTTTATTTGATAGGCATAAGTACTAATAAAATACTCGAAGCTTCCTAAAAACGTGATCAAATGTAGTTTGTTTTGTATACCGCAAATAATAAATATTTAAATTTGAAAGAAATCATTAAAGACAATTTTGAGAAAATTGGAGGAAATAGGCTTAAAATTGGAAATGATTCGTCAGAGCGAAATTGACGTCAGCAATATTACGTGAATTATTAATTATTAGAAACATTTTAAAAGTTCCAATTGTTTTTACTTTTTTTATATATGTGACACAAAATATTTAAGTAGATCAAAAAACTTGTTTGCATAAAATATAAGAAATTTTAGTTAGCATCGAAATATGAGCAGATTTATGCTGAGGAACCTTGACAGATGGTACAATTTAATCTATCTCTCTTTAGAATTAGAATTCAAGGCGTATGTCATTATTCTATCCTAATTAGCCCACGGAAAATTATTTAAACCCCCTAGCACATGAGGCGGATACTCTACCACTGTGCTATGGCCCAAGAACGAGAATGAATTTAAACATTCAGATGCTTTAAACAAAATTAAAATTGAGGAAGATAGGCTTATTAAAAATCTATCTTTTCTTATTAGTTCTTTAATGAATTCTTTAAGATAATTTTTATCAACAAAAGATTCTAAATAATAAATTTCTAGTTTAATTGGAATGTAAAATTAATTTACCCCTTGTGGACGAAATCAAAGGGAATGTTTAGTTTTAAGAAAATTTTAAAAATTCTCAATGTTCAAATGGATGGGCAACGTGTTCCTGTTTTACAAATGAGTTTAAATTTTGCAGACATTGCTTTTTAATGCAATGGAAAAGATCTTCGGGTACCTGTTTTAATTGTTGTTATTTTATTTAAAATTGTATTGTTTGTTGGACCTGGCCAACGAGGATGGGTGCCTCTAAGAGGATTGTTAATAAATTTATTTATTTATTATGTTTCAATAACCCCCAAACGTTTCCGTCAAATTGCTAATTCAGAGTATTATTTCTTGTCGGCCCTGCATATACGCATTCTTCATTCAAATATTATCATTTAAGCTTAATTATATATTTTTTTTTTTATTAAATACAACTTCAGAGAGAATGGAAAAGTCAATCCAATTTTCAAAAAAAAAAAAAAAAAATGTTGCTGTTGTTTATGCTTCCAATCCTGTTTTTTTTTTTTTTTTTTTTTTTTTTTTCAATTATAATAATTTGTTATTTGTTGTTGGTCATATCAGATTGTTATTTTTTCCGTGACTGTCTATTTGTCATTTATGATGACTCAGTAGGGGTAAAGAAATTTTATGATTTTCACCGAACCGAGAGTATTTTTCCGTTGCTGCTGCTGCTAGACTGATGGACTTGTTTACGCCAAACTCTCCCTTTTCCACCCCCGTCTCTCTCTCTCTCCTCTCTCTTTCCCTCTCATGGTCGTTTATACATTCTCTCCTTTGATTTATTAGTTTTCGATCTTTTCCAGGTTAGTTTAGCATCGTAATTGAAAATATTTCCCCTCTCTCACTCTCATTTATTACACAATCTATTCTTCTCTTTTCTATTCTATAAATCTTTTCCCTTCTAAAGTAAAAAAAAAAAAAAAATTGGTGATAATTTATTTATTCACTGAGATTTCTTATTTAAAACTAATTCTTATTTTTGTAAGAGAAATAAATTTTTTATAAGTGTTTGAGAAATAAAGACACACCTCCCTGATATCATATTTGAATTATATCTTGGTAGATACATTTCTTCACGGCTGGGTAAATAAACAAGGCAATCCGGAAGATGGAACTATACAGTCCAATGAATTTATTGACTATCGTAGGGATTTTACTAAAGAGGGAGAACATTTGTCTTTGTGCTTAAAGAACGAGATACTTTTTATTTTTTTTTCTTAAGAAACTTTTAGTTTAAGCAGGAATTACTGTTCATGAAAGTATTCGAACTAAGAGCAGCTTAGTAAATAAGCCTTTCATTTCTACAAGAATTTCAATAAACTTTATCGCTTTATTATTTTTTTTTTTTTTTTTTTTGTAGCAAAATCCACTCGAAATAAATAAAGATCAAATCATTATAATTGAATTTTACTAGAACTATTGTCTCAAGTAGATTAATACGTATTTCAATTAATTGAATGAAAATAACTTTCATATATTGAAAAGTTAATTTAATCCCTATGGATAATATAGAAACAAATTTATTACGAGAGAACAAATAGCAGTTTTTAGTTATTTTATCAATTTTCAATTAAAACTGGACAAGTATTAATCACCTAAATACAATATTAATTTTATTTTTGAATGGATGTACAGTACAGTTGGCATCACATTTGCCTTATGTGCTAGAGAGTGGAGCCTTGAGCTTATTCAACAAAACCAATAGGACCCCAAAATTTCGACTGCCTAAGGGCCTTTATCTTGCTTAATCCGGCACTGTATATATATTAATACAAATACGGTAGTACAAATCGTTTAGTTTTATATGGCCTGACATACCGAAAAGACTATGTGGAACTGTGTGAAAATGTGTATGGGAAAAAATCTGGCGTGACTGTCGCACAGCACACAACTTTCTTTTACCTTCGGTAATCGAAAGTTGTGTTCTGTGCTTGTCACACCAGATTTTTTTGTCGACATATATTTAGTTTCCGACAGTACGCTACATTTGAGTTTCAAGATGTAAAATTTATAAGTATGGAAAAATATTTATATTTTGTTACCATGACAACCATTTCTCCTATCTTTCCTATTTAGTACAAGAGTAAAGTGGTCTTCAGAATGACAAAATGAGAATATACATTTTAAAGAACATCTAAAAAATAATTACTCGGATTTTTGAATTTTAATCAAAATCGTTGGAGCGAATTTTGAGAAAATCGAAAAAAACTGAAATAGTACATCAGTAAAGTACTAGTAGGCCTATTCTTTGGCCGATTTTGTAACTTATATAAATTTCAACCTCCTAGCTCTTTTCGTTATTGAGCTATTTAGTTCACAGACAGAGCATGTCGCGAAAACCACTTTTAGGACTCAATGGACCTCAAAATGTGTATATCCGTCAAAATCTCGACATCGAATTTTTGACATGAATCCAATACCGTACTTTCTCTAAATATTAACAGATATAGAGGTAAGAGAAAGTAAAAATGACAGTTTTTTTGTGCCATGCTCTTTTCTAAATCTTTGTTATCACTATCTAAATTAAGACCAAAAAGGTTTTTTTTTTAGAGAAAATAATAGAATTGATATTATAGAAATATAATAAGAATTATTATTACTCGGAAAAAAAAATAATTGGCTGGGGGTTAAGAATTGGGTTGAAACTTCCCACAGGTTGCTTTTTAGACTTGATTTTTTTTTTTGAATTTTAATCAAAATCGTTGGAGCAAATTTAGAGAAAATCGAAAAAAAAAAAAAAAAATTGAAAAAATACATTAATAAAGTTCTGTCTTTGGCCGATTTTGATTAAAAGCTTATTCTCACGCCCTAGGTGGGTGTCTAACTTAAATATAAAATTCCAACCTTCTAACACAATTTCTTCATGCTTTAAATTGAACCCAGACAGACAGACAATGTCGAGAAAACAACTTTTTTGGATTCAGGGGACCTCAAAAAGTGTATATCCATCAAAATCTCGACATCGAATTTTTGAAATGAATCTAATACTTTCTTTCTCTATAAACAGATATAGAGGTAAGAGAAAGTAAAAAGTGTGAGTGTTAACAAAAAGAAAAAAAAAATTTTCACAAAAAATCGGACGACTATAATTTAATTAATTAAAAAGATTCAATCTCTTTAAAAAAAAAAAAAATCCTACTAAAAGGGAAGAAAGACCAAGAGTGAGATTTTTTTTTGAAAGAGAAAGAAAGAAAGTGAAAGTGAAAGAGACAAACAAATAGGCATATAAACATTGACTCTTTCTCTTCTCGTAGAGTTGATCCTCACCCTTAACTCCAGCCACCCTCGAAGACGTTAATATTAATGAAATGATCAAAGAGGACAATACAACCTATTCTTGGCAAGTTAATAGATTCTTTTGATGAAACAAAAAGAGAGTTTTGAGGTGTCTGCAAATTATTCGTGAAATGATGATGTTGAAACAAAAACTTTCAAATGAGATGAAGAAAAGAGAGAGGAAGAGAGAAAGAAATAAAAATGATAATAATAAAATATATATATAGGAAACGTTTTGTCCTTTGTAATCTAAATGAACTAGAGAAGAACGAGAGAGAGAGAGAGAGAGAGAGAGTGAAGATTTTCTAAAAGATAAAAGGAAATTACAATCAGAAATAGAGAGAGAGAAATTGTCAATTTCTTATTAATGTTAATACAGTTATCGAATCAATTTAATATTCAAATTTACTTCGTTTTCATCATTTAAAAGAATGAAAATTATAAATGTTGTATCTAATGATGAAACAGAAATTGAATAAGATTTCTTCGAATAATTAATTAATTTTTCTAATGATTTGGATTGTCTTAGAAACAAAAAAAAAAAAGACAGAAAAAAGACGTAATTTCAGTAAATTTGTTCTTAACAATATAAAAGACTGCAATAATTAAAATAAATAGTGACGGGGTCTAAATCGCCTCCGGTAATCAAAAGTTGTGTACTGTGCTTGTCACACCAGATTTTTTGTGTCGACATGTATTTAGTTTCCGACAGTACGGTACATTCGATTTTCAAGATGTAAAATTTATAAGTATGGAAAAATATTTATATTTTGTTACGATTTCTCCTATCTTTTCTATGGAGTACAAGAGTAAAGTGGTCTTCACAAGAATTCAATGGCAAAATGAGAATATACATTTTAAAGAGAATCTAAAAAATAATTGATTTTTGAATTTAAAAAAAAATCGTTGGAGCAAATTTAGAGAAAATAGGAAAAAACTGAAAAAGTGCATCAGTAAAGTACTAGTACTCTTTGGTCGACTTTGTTCAAAAGCTTCGTGTCACGTCCCATGGGGGTGCCTTATTTAAATATAAAATTTTAACCTCCTAGCTCTTTTCGTTCTTGAGATATTTTGTTCACACACAGACACACACACAGACAGACAGACCATGTCGCGAAAACCACTTTTTTGGATTCAGGGGACCTCAAAACGCGAAGATCCATCAAAATCTCGACATCGAATTTTTGACATGAATCCAATACTTTCTCTCTATAGTACTTCTCTCTACAGTATATATTACATATATACATAGGTAAGAGAAAGTAAAAAGACTACAATCCAATTAAAATAAATAAGGGTCAAAATGGCCTTCGATGCCGAAAAAGATCTTAAATAAAAAATAAAAATAAATATATATATAGGGCCTATATATGTATATGTCGTAGACAGATCGTGAAATTAGACAGTTCATGAACTGTCTAGACATTTCATGAACTGCAGCCAGATCGTGTAATGGTCAAACAGTTACATGATCTGGCTAAAAATTTTAGACAGTTCATGAAATGCAATTGGGCCTTAGACAGATCGTGTAATGCTCGAGAATTACATGAAATGTCTAAATTTTTTAGGCAGTTCATGAACTGCCTAACAGCAGTTTTGCCGATCGTGTACTGATTGCAATTTAATGCAATAAATCTAAAAAAAAATTTTATTTTTTCGAAAATCAAAAAAAGGGCTTCTATAAGTTGTAGATATTTTAAATAGCTTTAATTTAAAAAAGTTGAGGTAGATAGCTTCAAATTTGTGGCCGCTGGAATCTCCCAAAATTAGAACCCCGAGACGCGCACCTTAACTCAAGATTTACAAAGTGAGGAAGATTTGGAAAATTTAGTAATCGATAATAATAATAATATTGAAAAAAATTGACTTTTTTCGAGATCTTTATTTGCTTTACAAACAGTACACGATCGGCAAAACTGCTGTTAGGCAGTTCATGAACTGCCTAAAAAATTTAGACATTTCATGTAATTCTCGAGCATTACACGATCTGTCTAAGGCCCAATTGCATTTCATGAACTGTCTAAAATTTTTAGCCAGATCATGTAACTGTTTGACCATTACACGATCTGGCTGCAGTTCATGAAATGTCTAGACAGTTCATGAACTGTCTAATTTCACGATCTGTCTACGACATATATAAAAGACTAGAATAAACAAATTGAAATTTTAGATTCTACTACCGAGTAAGTGGGCAACGTCAGTGAAAAACCTCTACTCCTTTTATCAATAAAAAAAATTTTAAAAATTAAATCCCTCAGGGTAAAAAGAATTTTTAGATGAAATTACTCTATAAACAATTTCATTAAAACAAAAATTATTAAACATTTTAATAATAAAAAGATAACCCTCAAAATAATTTTTTTAATCATTAAATAAATATTTTTAATTTATTAATTTTATGACTATGTCAAGTGAAAAACGAAAAAAAAGTGACTATTTCAATTGAAATTAAGTTAGAGACAATAAGAAAAGTGGTTAATGGAGAAACTTTGCATTTTAATAAATGTTTCGGGTAATCCGGCAAAGAGTCCGCTCTGTCAAGTTATGTTTTTATCAAAATTCCACCAAGGACCAAATTCTTAAATCAATAATTAGAGAAGGTATTAGGAATTAAAAGATCTAATCAAATTTTTACTAACATAGTCTCCATTTAATTTGATACTTCTCAAAATTCCAATTTTTATAAGGACTTCAACTCTTGCATCAATGCAGAAAAACGTTGACAAATGAAACACCAAAGCGAACTTGCAAATGAATCTTAAAAATATCTTTCACACACAGTCGGCGCAAGTGCGCAGTATTTAAAAACCACTGCAGGCGTTTCGCCTGTTGGACATTATTTATATAATTTTAATAAATAATTAATACAAAATGTGGTCTATAATTAAAAACTCCCAAAATAATAATTTTTAATATTTTAAAGAATTTATAAACTTTATGTCACTTTTTTTTTCTTAAATTTTCTCTTTAATAAAATATTTTCTATTTGAATCAATATCTTTCCCAGTATGGTACACACCATTATATTTTATCCTTGATAAAACGAATCAAATATTCTAATGCCTATATAATATCTTTTAAAAAAATATATCCCCCCCCTTTTTTTCCCACCAAACGAAAAACGTCGGGATGAATATTTAATCTACATTTATCAAGTATTAGGTTTTGAGAAGGAAAAAGAAAGACTCTTCTTCTCACCCCCTCCACCCACTCTCTAAGCCCTTCGCTTTCTATCTTTTGGGGTTTTTATTTTTAAGAGTCTGTCAAGTCAAAAAGTAAAGTGGGAAAAATGGCGGATGGATAGTCGAAAGTGCTTGAGTTTTTCTCAAATATGCCTTGCCTCTCTCTCTACATACCATTAAAGCTTATTTGCTCCTCTCTCTCTCTCTCTCATAGTGAAAAAGAATCGGGAATAAAAAATAATAATAAAAAAAAAAAAAAAAAAATGAAAATGAAAGCTTTTCTGTGTCTTCTTTTTTTTTTAAAGATTATAAAATGAATAGATCAGTGACAAGATCCAGACAAAGCGAGAGAATGAATATGAAATTTAAATTGTGATTTTGATTTTCTCAAAGAAATATAAATTCATATTTAAAAAAATATTAATGGAATAGCAAGTCTAAAGAGCAACCTGTGGGAAGCTTCAACCCCATTCATAACTAACCCCTCAGTCAATTATTTTTTTCCGAGTAATAATAATTCTTATTATATTTCTATAATAACATCATTTTCTCTAAAAAAAAACCTTTGGTCTTAATTTAGCTAGCGATAACAAAGATTTAGAAAAAGAGATTAAATGCCATCAAAAAACTGTCATTTTTACTTTCTCTTACCTCTATATCTGTTAATATATATAGAGAGAAAGTATTGGTTTCATGTCAAAAATTCTATATCGAGATTTTGAAGGATATACACGTTTTGAGGTCCCCTGAATCCAAAAAAGTGGTTTTCGCTACATGGTCTGTCTGTGAACAAAATAAATAACTCAAGAACTAGGATGTTGAAATTTTATATTTAAGTTAGGTACCCCTCTGGGACGTGACACGAAGCTTTTGAATAAAATCAGCCATAGAATACTAGTACTTTACTGATGTACTTTTTCAGTTTTTTTCGATTTTCTCAAAATTCGCTCCAACGATTTGATTAAAATTCCAAAATCAATTATTTTTTAGACGCTCTTTAAAATGTATATTCTCATTTTGCCATTGAAATCTTCTGAAGACCACTTTACTCTTGTACTTCATAGAGGAGATAGGAGAAATGGTTGCCATGGCAACAAAATATAAATATTTCCCAAACTTATAAATTTTACATCTTGAAATTCAAATGTCGGAAACTAAATTTATATCGATAAAAAAAAACTGGTGCAATACGTACAGAACCCAACTTTCGATTACTGAAGGTAAGAGAAAGTTGTGTGCTGTGCGCCAGTCCCACCAGATTTTTATATATGATGTTAATCTTCAATCAAATGACATCTATTATTTCGTCCTGAAGATGGGACCTAATTTCTCTGCAAACGTCGACGAGAATATATTTTATCTGGCTGCCTATCTTCACTCATTCAGAAGATATTTATGCCCGAACAAATCTAATCTACACTAGTCCAATTTTACAAATTTACCAAAAAAAAAGTCAATATAATTACACAACCACTCAGCTGAATAAAATGAAAATTTAACATTCAAGTTGAATCTGAAACGGACACATGATGATAGATGAAGTATAATAATAACAAGCAACGAAAAATAATTATACTCGAAGCAATTTTAATTAAGAGACTGCCTTTGTTTGTTATAAAATGAAACAGCTTGAGGTGACACAAGAAAATATCGATTCACAGGTTTTGTTTATCTGTTGATGTTTTGCATTAATTTGAATAAACGCATTAGTAAAGAATATTTTGTTCAAGTTGATCTCTCAGATATATATATATACTGTTTAATACTAAATAAATAAACGTAACACGCAATATTAATGACGATGTCATTGATCTTGGAATAAGAATAACAGATTTGAATTTGCAAATGAGATTAGATTATCAAGATATTTCATTTTAATTTCATGGATTATTAATGTTCAAAGGGAGATGCATGATTGGTTCATTTATCAGGAATATTAATAAAATTTATATATGAATAATAAAATTAATTATTCATGTATGTATGCTTATATACTTCAATTATTATTTTTCATTTCAGTGAACCGTAATAGGCCCAGTTAGCGAGAGGTGACGCTTTTGCAAAGACAGATGCTAATTTGGATTTAGTTATCTATTAGTAGAGTATTTATTACTTCTACTACGGTCTTACATCTATTATCGAGTTTTTTTTTTTTATCCTACCTAATCCAATCTAATTTTAATTCAGAAAAGATCCTCAGTCACTTCTTTTTAATTCATTGAATGGAAATAAATACTTGAGAAGGTCACTAAAATAAAGTAACGCTTTTGTGATTAAATAAAAGACATTAATAAGATGTAGCGTTTTCAAATTAGAGACCAATATTTCAAAAGCCATTAAAAATAAATAAATTGAAAATAAATTGAAAATAAAAGAATTTAAATAAACGACAAAAGTTAGGGGGAGCCGCCGGGAGTTGAACCATGGATCCACCGATTTTTACTCAGTGTGCCCTAAGAACTAGAATTGTTTAAAAGTCTATCAATATGTATTCTCTGTGATTATTTAAAAATTTTTATAAAAGAAGAAATTTTAATTGGAAATTGTCTAAGCTCAAACCACGAAAATTTATATTAAAAATTTATTATATTTTTGTTTTAAACCAGTGGTTTCCAAACTTTATGTTACCACGCCTCCCTTAAAAATATTTAATCTTATGACGCCTCCCCCCTCCCATTTTATAAAATAATACATAAACAAAAATTTTTAATGCTAAAAAAAATAAATTTTTATAAAAATATTTTTTTTTTATATTAAAACTAGCAATCATTTGGGAAATTGGTCCTGGTGGCCAATATTCGCGCTTCCCCTTAGAGTAGTCCGCGCCTCACAGTTTGGAAAACGCTGGTATAAAAGTATTTTATGGCTGGTGGAATTTGTATCAGGAATGAAAAAAGAAAACGAAACCAGAATTTTTTCTTTAAAAATATATGTTAACAGCTTACATTTGGGCCTTGGTCAAAGCCATCCTCGGATGACCACTAACAGCTCTGAGGATGGCTTTGACCAAAGCCGAAACGTCAGCTGTTAAAATATATTTTTAAAGAAAAAATTCTGGTTGCGTTTTCTTCTAACTTTATTCCTGAAGAAAAATATTTTTCTCAAATCTTATTTTCATGCCCTCGGGGGGTGCCTAACTTAAGTATAAAATTTCAACATCCTAGCTCAATTCCTTCATGCTTTAAATTGAACTCAAACAAACACACAGACAGACCATGTCGGGAAAACCATTTTTTTTTTATTCAGGGGATCTCAAAACGTGTATATCCATCAAAGTCTCGACATCGAATTCTTGACATGAATCCAATACCTTCTCTCTATATATATGTATATTAACGGATACATATAGGTAAGAGAAAGTAAAAAATTCAAATCCGAATTGGGATTAATTCTATATACAAAAAGATGCTGTAACTCACCCCAGTAAAATTCTAAGTGGACTAATCATATCTTACTTTTCTACCTAATGAAAAAAATCCCTACAAAATTCTGCAAGGGATTCGATGGGTTCCTAAGTTACCCAGTGTTATTATTATCTGTTTATGAGAATTTCGAAATCTTCAAAAGTTAATTCCGCCCCAGTAATAAGAAATTTTAGAATGGCATTAAATTGTTTCTACCCCACTATACTATTTGCTAAATATTGAATATAAATTTTAGCTCAAACGGAATGCACTTATTTTTTAGTAAAAGTATTAAAAAACATTAATATCTTTGTGCATTATAGGGGATAGTCGCAAAGCCCGCCTTCGGCGGGCTTTCCGCCTAGCCAGGGGGCTGCGCCCCCTGGACC